>CAUYRH010057299.1:0-51310 GCA_963574655.1 Perodicticus potto
TCTGTTTTTACTGGATCTTTGTAGGGAGTGATCCTGTGTTTCTAATGATTTCTCAAACCCTGCAGGGTGGAGAGCTTAAATCCTCCTTAGCCTACTTAGGAGACACTTTAAATTGCTAACTTGGGCTAGGCAGAAGCTTTCCTAGGAAAGCGCTGTGGCTGGGATCACTCCTTGAATGGCTATCCACTTACCCCATGTGCCAAAACCAATCTCGCCCTATGTCCCTGAGGGCTAAGGCTAGGAGGCGTCACAGTCCCTGCCTTTAAGTTGCTCAGTCACTAGATTACTCGCTCCCACCAGATGCCTGTTCTGCGACCCTGAGGGTGGAGCTTGCCAGGGCAGTTCTCCACAACGTCTCCACACAGCCCACCACCAAATACTGGCAGCTCTTTCTGGCTCAGTGGCCTAGTCTGGGGCCCCAGGCAACACTCAAAATTCCCACACTCCTGCCCAAGTTTTCCCAAGGCAGTTCCACTGAGTGCCACGTCCAAAAGAAACCCAAACAGCTCACAGGCAAGGCCTTTCCAGCCTGCAGTCCCACTGTTGCCCCACCCACAGCCACCGACAGGATCAGACCAAACGAACAGACGCAGCCACTTGCCCAGTCTCCGCATCTTTTTCCTTCCTCAGGGTGTCCAGAAGCCTCATGCTGTCTCCCTGTGTCCCCAAGGGGAAGTTCCTGGGTAGATCCCGCCTGCCAGAGATGCCTGAAGTCCTCTCTCCCCAGTCTCACCGTGCCCAGCTGCAAGGAAGCTGTTACTCAAAGGCCATCTTGCTCCGCCTAACTACATTCATTCTTTTGGGGATTTCACTTGATCTCGTGGCTTGGCTTCTCATGCATCACTGATGTCCAGATGTAACTTGATATCTTTGGCCTTTAGAACTCTGCTTGATGCCTACTTGGATGATATCTTCAGCTCAGCATGTTCTCCCATCTGCCCTGTGCCCACCCCCACCTGGTGAACCAGCTTCGCCCACAGCCATCTGCATCTCACTTGATTGCAACTCCATCCTTCCAATGGTTTAGGTGTCCCATCTCCATTGTTACCACCTCAATCCCTGTAATAGCCTCATGATGGCTTCTGCCTTTGTCCCTCTGCAGTCTATTCTCAAAATGGCAGCTAGAGGGAGTCTTATAAATTTAAATCAGATCATGTCATTCCTCTTCTCAGACCCCTTCCATGGCTCCCGATTTCCAGTAGGCTGATGCCCTCCAGCCTACTGGTCTCAATGCTGTTCCTCCAACACACCAGGCACACTTCTGTTCACAAAATCAGCCCTGCCTGTCCCGCTCCTGGGTGCCCCTGCCTGGAATATGCACACAAACAACTCCCTCATTTCTCTCATCTTTGCTCAGATGTTACTGTCACAGTGAGACCCACCCTGACTCCTCTGTTAGGTACAACCTTCCTCTTCCCAAATCCCAACCCTTCTTGCCCTGTGCTACTTTTTGTTTTATTCCCATAGTAGTTATCCCTTTCTGACATCCTACATAATGTACTCGTGTTTAAATGTTTATCGTTTATAGGTTTCCCTCAATGGAATATTAGTCCCACAAAGGCAGGGATTTTTGTTGTTGTTCACGAATGAACGCCGAGGACATATACTGTTTCTATGCTGGACCATAGTGGGTAAATATTTGTTGGTTTATTGTGCACAAAACCCGTTCCTGCTATGGGAAGACCTCTAGAGGAGAGGGTCTGCCTTCCATCCGTGCATCTGTACATTCATCTGTCCGTCTATCCACCCCGACTTGTCATTCCACAAGTATAGTTTGGGTACTTGGTTATTTTCAACCTATGTTTTAGCCTGTGGGAAAATAGTGTTTACCATAAAAGAACTTTCAGTCAAGTTAAGAGGAAAAGCCTAGACAGAAGGATCATTGAATAGATTAAAATTGTTAATCTAAATGAGAATTAAAAGCACAGACATTGTCATACTGGAGGGCTAGGGACAGGGGTGGTAGCATAGTATTTATCGCCCGGCACTCCAGTGGATTTGAGATCAAAGAGCCTTTGATGACCCCACTTACTGCAAGGCCTGGGGATGCTGAGAATCTGCTGGAAGGTGGAGGGAAATGGCCTTTGACAGCTCTGGGGGAGGGGCAGCCTAAATGGGGAGCCCTGGGACTGAGAGAAAGGCTGTTCTCCTGCCTGTGTCCTCTATGATTTACCCAGGCTGCCACTTCTGGGGAAAGCCCCAGGGGCAAGAGGTGGTTTAGCTCTTGGGGTAGCGGACATCCAGCTACCTATGTCCAGGGCGATGCTTTGCCTGAAAAGCAGCATCCACAGCATTTCTTGGGGGAACTGGAATCCTGAGCAGCAGCTGAGGGAGCTGAGAGCTGAGAGGCCCTTAGTGCCTGGGCTCGCTTCACCTGGGACCTTCCTCTGCACCCACTTGCTCAGACAGGGACAAAACCCTAATCCCAAGTCCCAAAAGAAACAGCTCAAGCTGGCCGGCTTTCCAGAAGAAATTACTGGGGCCCCTGGGCAAAGCTGACCAGAAGGAACGAGACCCAGACCCTGTTGTTCCTCCTTATTGGGTTGCCCAGTGAAAGTCTCTGAGGAGGTGGATGGGCGACAAACATCTGGTGGTGTGTCTGCATCTCAGGGCAAGGGGTGCCAAGGGGGCTCAGTGAAGAGGGAGTGAGGGGAATCAGGGAAGAAGGCATGAGGGGGCTCAGAGAAGAGAGAGTGGGAGACTCGCACAATAGGGACTAAGGTGGCTTGGGGAAGAGGGACTCAGGGAGCTCTGGGAAGGGGGACTTGGGATTCAGGGAGGAGGCAGTAGGGGATCTCAGGGCACACGAAGAGGGAGTTTGGGGACTTGGGAAAGATGGAGCAGGGGAACTCAGGAAATGGGGAGTGGGAGAGTCAGCCAAGAGTGAGTAAGGGGACTCAGATAAGAGGGAGTGTGGGGACACGGGAAGGACAGAGTTGGGGGATGGGCAAATAGCATTGTGAGGCCTGGGGAATAGGTGGTGGGGAAACTTGGGAAGGAGTATGGGGCCTCAGGGAGGAGGGAGTGCGGGAACTGAGAGAGAGGGATGGGGGGACTCAGGGGAAGAGAGTGGGAACTTGGAAAGAGGTAGTGGGGGAACGTGGGGAGGAGGGAGTCAGGAGAATGAGAAGTAGTGGGGGGACTTGGGAAGGAGGAACTGAGAAGGCTCATGGGACTTAAGGACGCATGGTCTTACAGTACCCAGGGACGGAGGCAGGTTGGCCAGGGCAAGGAGTGGTGGCGTCCCAGGCTGTGCACTCGGGTAGGTGGTTCTTGGTGGAGGGCCCTGGGCCAGGGAGTAGCTCGCTTGGGTCTTGACACCCTCACCCCCAGGTCCGAGTGGGCCTCTGACATTCTGGGGCTGTTGGCAGTTGACAGGAACGGCCAAATACTCAGGACCCACACTAGATTTGAAATCACTCAGAAAATCTTTGTTTTGCTCAGAGGGCCAGTTTCGTTTCCCTTGCTTTTAGTCACCGTCTTCTTAGAAACTCTCATCATCTCAGCTTCTAAAGGAATCCCAGCTTTGCTATGAAATACTTCCTTTAAACTTGAAATTTTAGAGTACAAATGATTTGTTTTATAGAAGTGCAAGAAATCAAAAAGAGGCCAATTGCAGTCACCCCAAATCTCCCTCTGTTCCATCGGGAGTGACTGCATCTGAGCACACACGCAGCCGGAGTGGCCCCTGTGCCCATCCGCTGGTAATCTCCTGCGCCGTGAATTGGGCGGATTCTTCCCGCCTTCTTCCTCCTCCTCTTCTCTGCCTGTGAGTTCCTCACCTCGGGAACTTTTGCTAGTGGAAAAAGCAGGAGATGTTCCCTCATGCTTCCTCTCAGGAAAATCCAAGTTCCCAAAGCCACACATTAGGGCATATGTGCATGGGGAAGTGACTTTGCCTAGTGGGACAGCAGACGAGACTACCCCTGCCCTGGTCAGGGACGAAGGCCTGTAGGCCTCAAGGGGAATGACGGTGCCCAGGGACAGGCTGTGGACACCTGAGCACCCATCTCATGAACAGCCTGGCAGTCATAGCGGGCCGCTGGGTTCAACCTTGAGGATGTCAGTGCACACGAGGAAGGTGGGGGGCTAGAGGCTGGCACCCCATCAGTGTGCTGGAGTCTTGAGTGATGGCGAGTGGGGAAAGAAACACCACCAGTGCCCATAAGTGAATTCCCTGCCAGCCCACCAGGTGAAACTTGGAGTCAAATTTGAGTTGATTTAAACAGAATAACATGTGATGCTTCTTGCGTATCTGAGTATGTGGAGTATAATTCTTACTTTTAACATAATGGGACCATCCTATGTTTTATGTTTATTTGGCTTGCCAAGATGTCACACATCTCCTTCCATGTGTATTCATATGTATGCAACCTTGTTTTTAATGATCACATCACATTTCATCATAAAGACGTATCATGATTGACTCAACCATCCAAATACTTCTTAACCTAACTCCTTCTAAGACCCAGATCTCCAATGGGATGGAAAGGGGGAGAGTTTTCATCTTGTAATTGCCAATGGGATCCATGGGACAGCTCCTCACATCTTGATTTTTGGGGGGCTTGGTGCCTAAGGATGATTGGCAGTAGGTGTGAGAACGTCACACCAAATAATAACAATAGCTTTTCTGACATTTATGCAGCACTCTTGCCACACACTGCTCTAAGCACTTTACACATATTATCAAACTGACTCTTCACAACAGCCTTATGAGATAGGTACTATTTTTATTGCTTTTTTATAGATGAGGAGACTGAGGCTCAGGGAAGGAGATTAACTTATGCAAGATCACATAGGAAATGGTTGTGCTGGTATTTGAACCCAGGCAGTCTGACACCAGCATCCACACTTTTAATCACCAACTCGTCCACTTGGCTGGAGAGTTTTGGCTGATTGTTGGTACTAAGAAGTATGTTTGTTTTCTTGGTCTTTTCCCATAAATTAACAAACAAACAATAACAACAAAATTCAATAAAATATTCTGGTTTTCCTTTAAAGAGTTGAAGAGCCTCAGATTCTCTGGGCCCGCCAGTCCCAGGCAGGACTCTGCTGACTGAGTGATGTGCCACAGTCAGTGTTTTAAGCTGTTCCTGGGTGATGGGGCTTGACCATCCAACCCAACCTTTCTTACCTGCCCCTCACCACCTCCAGACAGAAATGACAGTGGCTATTCCCACTGCTAGTAAAGGGTCATCTTGTACGAACACATTTCTGCATAGAAGCTACCTGCCTTGCTGGATCAAAACCAGTGGTTCTAACTACAGGGGCTCATAGGACTGCCAGGTAGTACTCAGAAGTGTATGGTGACCCCGGGTACCTGCCAGAATCACTGAGACCCTTCTGTAAAACACAGAACCAGACCTATCAAAGGGAGCCTTTTGAGAATAGTCCCTAGTGGATCACATCCTGTCTTGATCAAGGACTTTTGGGATTCTGACCTATTTCAGCCCTAGGTTGTCTCCCGCCCAAACATTTTAGGGATGTTTGATGTAAAATCACTGCAGACTCCCTGGGGCGTGTTGTCTGAAACTTGCGGTGATTTCAAGTTGAAGCCCTGCATGCTGGGGGCCAAGGACTGGAGCTGATTAATGTCAAGTGTCCCATGATGGGGACAATCCCAGAAATGCTGTTAGTTGTCATCAACACTATAAATAGATGGAGGGAAGCTTCTTATCTCCTCCTGAAGGAAACCACCCAAACAGAAACAGTTTATAAATTTGCATTTGAGGAATCAAAGGCTTTGGCCACTCCTGAGCTTCAGAGAACATTGGTTTTTTGTGTGTGTTGTTTTTTGTTTCTCCCTTTTATTTTCCATTTTCCTTGAAGGAGGATCAGAAAACACATACCATGCATTTCCTTTTCTAAAAGAGAGTTGTTGAGTCACTCGTGCACTGTCCTGATTTCATTGGCATGCCCTACAAAATCTCACCATACACAGATGCCTGCGGCCCTGCCATGGTGCCCAGCAGCTCTAAGTTTTAGCCTCTTCTTCCAGTAGCTAACTCATTCCCAACCACTCTGCTTTGAACCCAGGAGAGTACATTGGAAAGCACCATTTATTCAAACACACCATGGGCAGAAATCCCTACCGAGTACTGTGAGGAGGTACAAAAGAAGAATGACATAGTCCATGGGAGATTTCGACACAAGCTGATAAATACACACCTGCTGTTCTTATTAACCATGGGAGTCAGTGCGGACCAGGGTAACATAATAAAAAATATATATTTGGGGCAAGGGGTGGTGGCTTGTGCCTATAAACTTAGCTCTTTGGAAGGATGATACAAGAGGCCAGGATTTCAAGACCAGCCTGGGCTGCATAGTGAGACACCCATCTCTATGAAAAAAAAAAATAGCCAGGTGTGGTGGCACATGATTATAGTACTAGATACTTGGACTGTCCTTCTTGGGAGGATTACTTGAACCCAGAGATTCAAGGTTACAGTGAGCCATGATCATGCTTCTGTACTCCAGTTGGGGCAACAGAGTGAGAACCTCCATCTCTAATATATATATCTATATGTACACACACACACACACACACACTCTCTCTCACACATATTTGGTCTCTGTTTCCAGTTCCCGGCACAGAGCTTCTAAAACCCTTGTAATTTCCTAAGTGATAGCAGTACTAGGAGCATCTTTGTCTTAATATTTTGTCTTTGACCTTGGTCCCTGACACACAGCTCCTAAATCCCTCGGAATTTCCTGCATGGATAGCCTCTTTTGCTCTAATGAGGCAACTCTTTGTGTGCTTCTGGTTGGGGGGTGATCACCAAAGCTATGAGTAGAAGCCTGGAACTTTTAGCCCCACTCCCCATCCTCTGGGGAGGAGACAGGAGTTGGAGATCGAATCAATAATCAATCTTGCCTATGTGATGAAGCCTGCATAAAAATCCCTAAAGTGCAGTTTTGAGAGCTTCCAGTTGGTGAACACATCCATGTGCCAGGAGGGGAGCAGACCCTGACTCCACGGGGATAGATGCTGGTGTGCTTGGGACACTTCCGGACCTCCTCTCTTCATCTGGTGCTCATCCGTATATTTTGTCATATACTTTATGGTGTAATAAATTGGTGACTGTGTTTCCCTGAGTTCTGGCGAATTATCGACCTTGAGGAAGGGGTTGTGGAAATGTCAATTTGTAGCTGGGTGGTCAGAAATACTGGTGAAAACCTGGGACATGTGATTGGCATGTAAAATCTTGTAGAACTGTGCCCTTAACTTGTCCCTCACTAACTCCATGTAGTGTCCGAACTAAACCGTAGAACACACACTTGGTGTCTGCAGAGAACTGGAAAATTGCTTGGTGTGGAAAACTGCTCACATTTGGTGTCAAAAGTGTTGAGAGTATAGAGAAGAGGTTTGTTGTTCCTAGAAACCCCCAAAAGCCTCAAACTTTTAAACTCAGGGTAAAAAAGCAGACAAGTGCAGCAGGAGATTGGGCTACGTGTAGTATGTTTAATAAAAGAGCAAAAATCCCCATCGGTATTCACGTCATCTCATGGGTGTCCTCTTTCAAAGCAGGCCCTTGGATGGTCTTGCTGCCCTGACTGCTCAGAAAGAGCCCTTTCCCTGCGGAGCTCCAGGCGCCCAACCCTGGAGTCAGGAGAACAGGGACTCCTCTCCCCGGAAGCGCCTGGGCTGCCAGGGCGGCACAGTCCCGCCCCTTGTTCATCCTGGAGGTAGAATTCTGGGCCATGCATCCTTTGCACCCTTTCTGCTCCCTGAGCCCTAATGCTCACACCCAGGGAGCATCACAGAAGCTCACCGGAGATGCCTTCCACAGTCGCTGCCCGCTGGGCCCTGTTCCCCAACCCTCCCCTCTGTGCAGGCCTAGGGAGACATTCTCCTCACCAAGCAGATGGCAGGCGGCCCTGTGTGTTTAGATATCCCCCACCCCAGCCACATTCCTTCCCAGACCCACAGAAAAGCTAGTCCATGGCCGTTGGTGGCCTTGGGTATAACCTGGGGAAGGACTCTGGGAAAGAGAGATGGCAAGGCCGTACTGGCTGTAGGTGACTCTCTTTAAAACACCTACATTGTGAAATGATTCTCATGCTTCCTGTCTCCGAACTTAGCCTCTGGTGTTGGGGCCTAGGAGGTATTTGAAGGTGTGACCTTATTGTGTCCCTAGGGTGACTCAGGCAATGTCTGTTTGTGTTCGTTGTCTGCCTGATTCCAGACCATTCTGGGTAGCAAGTGGTAGGCAGGGAGCAGGGGGGGTCCTGGAGACCACCCAGCCCACTCCCTTGTCATGCAGGCCAGGACACTGAGGGGCAGAGGGTGCCACTGCTAAGGGGCACCCCTTTATTTGGAGAGGAATGCTGACAAGATAAGGACACAAGTCTTAGGTTCTGCAATGCCGTGTGTGCCTAGGACTGCAGGGTCCGTGTGGGCTGCTCCTTCGCCCACTCTGCCAGCCACCTACCAGCCTCACCGGGCAAGTCACAGATTCTTGTCATGCTGTGTCACAAATATAGCTGCCTTTGATCTTTACATTCCTATAACAGACAGATAATGGAATCCTCATGCTTGGTGGCACATTAACAGTGTCACCCAGCTGAGAAGTGTCGTATATTAGAGGCTTCTTCTTTTTTTTTTTTTTTGCACTGTGGCCAGAGCCGGGCTTGAACCCACCATCCCCAGTATGTGAGGCCAGCGCCCTACTCCTTAAGCCACAGGCACCGCCCTGTTAGAGGCTTCTTGAGATCAAAAGTCTTTGCTTTTCAAAAGCTTCATCCCTTAATGGTGGCTTTCAGCACCCAAAGTGCTCCATACAAACTTGTTGAATTACGAAAAAGCATTTGTTTGCCAAATTGGATGGTAGAACAGAAAAATGACCTTACTGGAAAAACCATTAGTGAATTCCAAGTAAAACATAAAGTTTAATTAATTGTAACATACCAATGTTAATTTCTTCATTTTTTACAAAGGCACCCTGGTTCTGTAAGATGTTAGCCTCAGGGGAAATGGAGTGACTGGTACTTAAAACCCCCTTCACTATCTTTGCAACTTCTATACATTAAAGTTATTTGGAGGTAAAATGTTTTAAAAAATTGGTAGAGCTTCCTTGGCACTGGCTCCCTAATCTGTCTGCCCGAATCTGGCCCTCCCTTTGTCTCCCCTCTTTCTTTCCCCAGAAGAGAAGAGGCTATATAATTCTATTCTCCTGTGCTGGCATTTCTCCTGAGGACTTGCTCCAGCAAGAAAGAGGTGTAACCCAACTGCAGAGAGAGCAAGGTGAGATGAGTCCATGGGGGTGCTGTGGGTGGAAGTCCACAGCAGCCTGATGTTTGGGGTGTAGGATGGAGCCATGCTTCAGAGGAAGACTTGGGAGTCTTCTATCCTGTTGGGGCAGGTACAACAGAGGCTGCAGCAAGGGAGAAGTTATATCTTCCCAGGGTCTGAGGAACTTTTGTCTCCAATAGCTCCTAAAGCTCATCACCAGCCCTGGGAGGGTGCCTTGTCAATGCTAAAGACAATTTAGAAGATAAAAGTGACAAAAAACCCCCCCCTGGAAACCAAGAAAAGGGATAATGGAAGAGGAGGAGAAGGAGGAAGATGAAGAAAAGGAAAGGAGAGGAAGGAAAAACAAGGAGCTGAAAGAAGTTAGTGAGTTACTAGAAGGCGGCATGTGGCCATCTCTGGGGGAGTCAGGCTGCCCGCTGTCCCCAACTGCTCCATCTGTCTTTCACCTTTGGCTCCTTCCTGTCTTGGGGCCAGTTAATAATGTTGGAAATTCCAGGAGTTATTGTGACCAGCAGCTGTGCAGAGCTGGTGTTGGGTGTGACAGTGTCGGAAGCTGCACTTAGGCGGGGCGTAAGCTGCCTCCAGCTCCTGGGGGTGCGTGCTGAAGCAGATCAGGGGCAGGGTGGTTTCCCCTGAAGCTGGGGTAAGTTACATCACCAGCTGCTCAAACTCGGGTGTGGCTATCTGGAACCAGGAGGCGGGGGCTGGATCATCACAGAACACCAAGGCACACACAGAGCATCCGCATGAGATGAGCACCTACTCTGTGCCCGGCACTGTCTGGGGATACAGGACTCAGCAGCGATGGTACCAGTCACAGGACGCAGAGCTCCGTGCAGTCCCAGGACCTCTCCCTCCCCACTGGCTCCAACCCGATAAGGTCCCTAGATCGCCATGTAACTGACGGTGGGAAAGCCCAGCTCTCCCAGGCAGGAGTATAATGATGATGATGATGATGGGGATACCGTCCACATTGCTGACATTCAGGGAGTCCTTGCTGTGTCAGTCACGGATCAGGGTGCATTGCATGGACTAGCTCACCTCATTTAGTGCTCACAACTGTCCTAAAGTATGAATTGCTATTATCTCCATTTCAGGGAGGCGGAAACAGAGGCATAGAAAGACTATGGATCTTAGGAAGTATGCAGCAAATGGGTGGTATAGACAGGGTTACACGTGAAGCAGGAATCATCTGGGTGGGTGGGAACGATTGAGCAGGGCATGGTGGCATAAGAGGTGTGTGCAGGTAGCCTTAGCTGATAGAAAACCACGTGGCACTTTTCCTGCCTTCCCTTGGTTACCTTGATGCCCTGGGTATCAGGTTGCCCAAAGGCTTCCACCGTGAAGTCCTTCCTTCCAAACATCTGGAGGGGAAGCTCTGGCTCAGAAATCCACATGTAAACGAGAGGCCTTAAAACGTGGAGTGTCATTTCCCCTGACACTCACCTTGGTCACATGTTCCTAAGAGTCTTGGAGCTGGAGTTCTGAGGAATCGCAAGTTGTCCCTGGTGGAAGGTGGGGGCGTCTTAGCCCCAGACTGACCTCATGCTCTGCTTAACCAGGGGCAGCTCTGTACTGCTGAGCCTCAGCCTGGTCAGCCTACAGTGCTGAGGGCCAGCAGGTGGGCTGCATCCCCTGAGAGCCCACCGCTGTTCCCTGCCTGCCTCTGCCTGGAGGGATTGAAGCCAGGCCTGTCCTTGTGGTCTTCTGTGGGTAGTGGAGTTCTGCTGGTTGGAGTCTTGCCCCTGGTTAAGTGCTGACACTGCAGCCTTTGTCCCTGTTCTCCCAATCTCTCCCCAAGCTTCAAGAGAGCTCTCCAACCATTGGAGTTTTGAGAGCCCTGGATGTGACTGGGTGAGTGGAGCAGAGGGAGAGCAACACGGATGCCCCAAGTGCCCTCAGGCTCCTGGACCTCATGGCTTTGCTGAGGCTGACCGCACCCTTGCGGGTCTTCCCTGGTAGAACAGAGCGGGGCATGGCATTATAAGAGTTTGCTTATAAGTTTCGGAATTGAGCTCTCGTGGAAGAAAGGGACGGTAGACCGCAGCAGAGGGTGTAGCACCTGTGGCAGCCTGGCCTGTCTTGCTTACTGGTGGCTCTCCCGTGTGTAGCTGATAAGAGCCCAGGAAAATATTTTCCTGAGTGACCAGTGTGTGTCCTGCCGTAGCCTTAAGCAATGCCCAGGTCTCCAAGCACTCGGGACCCACTGAGACAGTAAACCCAGCCCAGACAAGAGGTGGGGAAGTTAGGGCAGTCTGGGGGAGGAAGAGGCTGGGGAGGCTGGCAGGGATGCCGGCAGATGAAAGCATGGGAGATGCTTTCTAGGCTCCGGCAGCCTGGAAACCGTGCATAGGTGAGAATGGACGTGGAGAAGGAGCGAGCCTCCCTGTGGCTCCCGGCCACTGAGTCCGCCCGCACGTGTTTCCAGCCTGCAGTGGCTCCTGCAGGGTCGTTAACTGCAGCAGGGGAAACACCTGCCCCGGCTGGAGCCAGGTTTTTTATGTCGTCTTCATTGCTTCATGCTTATCTCATTTATGATTATAGAAACGATTCTTGGCAGCTGTCATCCAATCCTAACGGCGCCTTTAATGTCCCTCGTATATCTTGAACGTGTCAGGAATTCCACACTGCACGCTTATGCGTTTCTTTCACCTGCAATAAAATTTTAGAAAAATGTAACTTCAATAGAAATGCCTGTGAGGACAATAAAGAACATAAAAACACACTTCCTCGTGCTTGGGGTAGGTGAGCCCGCACGAACAGCAGTGCCTGAAGTGGCCCGGGCGGTGGGGAAGCCAGGGCCCGGAGGAGGACTGCGCGGTGGGGCACAGAGACTCCGCGTGGGCCAGGAAGGAAGCGGGTGCTGGCCTGGGCGGGCCTTCCGGCTTATTGACAAAGACGTATCCTAGGTGATGTGTTTGCTTTCTTTCTCTCTTAGGGGTAGTCACAGTTGGACGGCTTGAAAACCATCAGGTTCTTTTCTGTCCTGAGTGTAAGGCCCTCTCTCAGACATGAGGGCAATGATTTTCAACTGGTGTCGGTGAGAGGATCTCAGGTGTGCTGTGAAAATTTTTAAAGATTATTAATTAAATTATTTTCAAAAGAAATTCAAAGCACAGTAAGTATATTCTTTTTTTACTCTTTTATTATTTTTTTGATCAAGATAATTTAAGTGTGCCTTGGAAGTTTAGCTATAAGTTCCAGCGTGCTGTGAGATAAAGGTTGAGAACACTGCATTAGGGCTTTATGAGACCCTGGCATCCATGGAGAAGAATGGCCCCTAGGAAGGGCCAAGGGCAGGACTGGGAGATCCCAGGTCCCAGGGGACCTTCCTGGGCAACCTCAAGGACCCAGTTCCCTCACAGCATGGAGGGGAGAGTGGGAATGTTGACTGGGCTGTCAGGCAGAACACCTCAGTGTGTGCTGGGACAGCCAGGGCACCTCCCACACCTCCCATAGCCCTCCCGGGGCTATGCTGGCCATAGGCCTCAAGTCCCGATAGGGTGGTAATTATGTTGTGACATCGTCTAGGGCCTGGGTAAGATTAAAACTGAGTCAGAGATGAGCCTGCAAAGCCTCCACTACAGAGAACTTTAGAAATAGACAGCTGCTAAGGCTCATCCCTGTGACATTTGGTGAAACTGGTTCAAGTTCTGGTCAGAAGAGATTACTTGGGCCAAGAGGGAGGCGTCCCAGAGACAAGGGGTGTCTAGCTTGGATTAAGAACTCCCCAGGGTCCTGGGAGTTCAGGCCAGGCTTTGTCGGATCTGTGACATTGGGCAAGGGACCTAATGCTCCCTTAAGGAAGGTCAGAGAATCCTAGGCCTGCTTTGGGGGGTGTAGCTGGTTTTGCTGACTGCTTCCCAACAATGGTCTACTGAGGGTCCAGGGAGTCCCTGCAGACCAAATGCTAGGTCTCTTCCTATTTCAAATATATTCCTTTTTGATGCCTAGGGCTGAAGGGAGGGAAGCCAACCAGACCCAAGTATAGAAATAAAAACCCCTCTCCCCTTCTAACCAACCCACAGCCACTGTCTCAGCTGTTGCTGCAACTGAGGCTTTCCAACTGTAAGAGACTGTTGAGGGAAGCTGGGTGCAGGCCCCAGGGATACCCTCTAGGCCATGTGGGTGGAGTCCTCCAAGGTTATGCCTTGGCCTGCTGGCTTGGTGGGCACCAGGAATCAAATCTTTGGTGATGGTGGGCTCTTTCTAATGAAGCTCTGTGTGGGTAGAGAGAGGAATATTGTGACTATTTTGCTGCATCCTGTCTTCCCTGTCTTTTTGGCCTGCGTTTGGGAGCTCACTATACCTCAGCCCTTGCTGGGCCCCCTCTCTCAGCCATTCTTGTTAGTGTAAGAGCTGATATAGATTAGGGAGGTCTAAATCCGAACCTTCTTTTGCTGAGATTCCTGGCTGGAGCCTCCTTCCTAAAACCCCAGACTAAATGGCCTCACTGTGCTTGGCTACTCTGCACACCAACTGACTCATTCGTGGGTGGGGTGGGGGGGCAATTCATTGACAGGCAATGCAGGCAGCCCTGGCAGGCCACCCTTTGAAGTTATTTTTATTTGGCTTATCTTTATTTTTAATGAGACATTGTTGAATGAATGCTTGGGGTGGAGAAAAGTGCTAAGAAATCCAGACACTAAACTTCCAAAAAATGTCTCTTTTGAAGACTCTTATAGATTATTCCTGCCATCTTCCGAACATCCAATCAGCACGTCTTTATTGAACAATTACCGTGTGCCAGGCTCTGTGCTAGAGCTTTAAGAGAAGATAGTTTCGAGCTTCAAAGAGGTTTACAGTCCACTGGGGATGTGTGGAGGGAGGGTCAAGGCAGTGTAGGGTGCATACCCATGAAACAGTTCAAGACGTACTTGTCACACAGTACAGGACAGGCAGGCGGGGTGGAGATCAGGGGAAAGAGCCCTGTGGAATGAGGTGATGGAGACTTTATGAAGGAAGCGAGACTCTGGCTTGACCTTGAAAAGAAAGAGAATTAATCAGCCAACAAGAATATATTGAGTATTTGACATAAAAAACCATGTGGTGAGGCCTTAACTAAAGTCATAAGGCAGAAACGTTATAGCTGGTTAAATGCTCCAGACATGTATATGTGAAAAAGAAATACACAAAATGGGCAAATAAGACTCTGTACATCCTGTATTCATTCATTTTCCCCAAGTATGCATTCATGTCATTATTGAGTATTTCCTCCGGCAGGCGACTTCGTGCTGTGGCTAATAATGCAGCAATTGGGCAGAATAATAAGCAGAAAAGGGAATCAGGCACATGTGTGGACAGGCAGACGTGGGTTGTATCCTGAAATGCGCAGGCTTGGATTGATTAGAGAAGGGGAGATATAGTTTGTTACTGGGGTGGACAGACTAAGGGACTCAACGTAGAGAAAATGGAGAAAGTAATTAAGACACAAAACTAAGGTTTAGAGGGAGACATCAACGCTCCATTGACGCTCCAGGTCTCACCTAAATGGGCTGATGCCCCCATGTCTGTCCCTCTTCCTGGTTAGACCCCTCTACAGGTCAGCACTAAACAACAGAAATACAATGTGAGTCACATGTGAATATTAATGCTTGCTAGGAGCCCCACATTAACAAAAGCAAAAAGAAACAAGTGAAATTAATTTTAATGATACTTTTTAACACACTATATCTAAAACATTGTCTACTTCAACACTCATTCAATTTTAACCAGCTATTTTACATCCCTTTTTTTTTTTTCTGTACTAAGTCTTTGAACTCCAGTGTATATTTTACCCTTAGAACACATCTCAATTCAGACTATGCACTTGCTATCTATGGCTGAGTGGCCATTGAAAGTCTATGTGTCTTCTTTGCAACATACTGCACACTCTACACATATGGACACTCATGTCTTCTGTGCCTTGGTGCCCAAGACACAGATGTGAAATGGATTGGTGTTTATGCTCTAGCCCTAAAACTCAAAGTATGAGGGAGACAGGTGGGTTGAGTGGACTTAAAGAGAAGTATGTAGGCAGGTAGGAAGATGTGAGGGTTATGAGGCTAGGAGATAATGACAGGAGCTAGTCCTGTATTCTAAAGACCTCCACAGACAGTGTCTATGAATTGAGGTAGTGACAGTGATATTTGAAATTTTTTCTAGCATATACTTTCCCTGTAGTTACCACTGTGTCTACCCATCAATGAATCCAAGTCTGCTGAACACCAACCGTGTATCCACCAGTACCGTTCTAGGTATTGTGAGAGGTGAAAGAAGCACATTGGGAAGATAAGATAAAGACCTTCGGAAAATAGCCACAGGGCAAGGCCATGCACACAAAGTTCCTATAAGTGGTACTTGGCAGTAACCAAGTCTCCATTGAGGCAAGGGAGGAAAGTCATAGAGAGCTTCACAGTTCCCAGCTGCTGAGCTGTGTGGATGGAAAGAGCAGAGGCAGAGGAGCCAGAAACCTTGGTGCTGTCTTTTTTAGTGCTGTGTGACACCAGTTGGGGCACGAACCTCCCTAAGTTTCACTTGCCTGATCTGGAGAGATGGTGACGTTTGCCCTGCCTGTCTTCCATGTGCTTGTGAGGATCCAAGAGACTGAGCGTGGGGATAAAGTGTCACAGAGAGGGTAGGGGTAATTCATAGTAATAGTAATTACCATTGCTGCTGAAAAGTCTTGGCTCAGGGAGACCTTGTGGAGCCCCAGAAAGGAGTACATGTCCATGGAGACTGATGTTCCTTAGATCTCTGCTGTCTCTGCCTGGAAGTCCTATCGCTCCTTTCTCTGCCTGTGATGTCCTTCTCATCCTCCAAGACACTGTTTTCCAACCTTTTTTAAATCTCACAGCACAATTGAACCTGCAGTTAAACTTCCACAGCACTTAAATTATGTTGATCAAAAAGTGAGAAAAGGAATATACTTACTGTGCTTCGAACTTCTTTCAAAAATAATTTAATTCATGATCTTTAAAATTTTTGCAGCACGTTTACTGGTTGAAAATCACTGCTCTAAGATGTTGGTCAGGCCTCACTCCTCCAGGAAGCCCACATGGATCCAAGGCTCCTTGTTTTGGACCCCCACACTGTAGTACCCTTGTATTTCTGCCTTGTAATCTAGCTCACTGATTATGGAAATCTCTTGTATTAGACCAGGAATGATCAGAAAGTGAAAAAAAAATTTTTAATTCATCCCTGAATTCCGGGATACCCAGCAAACAGCCGTGTCTGGATTGGAGCTGACTTGTGTCTTCTGTCTCCGAAGGTTCTATGGGAGAAGAGGTTCTAGGCACTCATGCCCTAAACAGGCTCAGCAGCCCTTCCTAAGTTTCTTGCTCTTTGCTGAATAAGGATTCGGAGGCTGTTTCTGATTTGGAAATTTCAGCAGAGTGTTTTTGCTGCTGTTTTCCAAAGTCAACATTCCCAAGTAGAGCTGGGGTGGAGAGGAAACAGTGCCCCTTGGAAGAAAGAACAGACCTTGGAAGAAAGAACCGTGTGGTTCCATTATTTAGTTAGGCTGAAGAATGCTCGCAGGGGATGTCCTGAGCGAGAGGGGGTAGAGGCTCCAGGGAAGAGAGTTGCTGCATGTTATTGGACCCTCCTCTGGATCTGGAGAGGAAACCTGGGTGGGAGCGAGAGCATGGGTGAAAGGTCAGAGTTCATGCCTCAGTGAGGCATCTAATTGTGTGTGGTTAGTCATTTGGGACCTCAGTTTTCTCATCTGTCAAATGTGGATATGGCTTTTATCCTGAGACCCGATTTAGGCAATCTTCATAAAAAAGCTTTGAAATGCTCTAAACTTCTTTGTGTGCTAATAGAAAACACACTGGGTCATTCGGGGTCTATGTGATCTTGGTGGAACTCCAGCCTTCTCTGGACCTGGGATTCTTCACTTGAAAAAAATGAGGTATTGGGTTGGATTATCCTGAAGGTTGGTTAGAGCTCACAATGTTCTGTTTGCTCTTCTGATCCGTGGAGGCCCAAAGAGGCACACACATAGTTTTTATTTCAAGGCACACGAGTGGCCAGCATTTATATACCAATAAATTACAGCCACTGTCAGCCAGTAATTGAACACTGATAGCATCGAGAACCCCTCCGGACCTTGTGCTTCTTGACATTTTATTGTTTGGTTCTTGTCTTAACACTGACTTCAGGTATGCCCAGGTCTTGTGGTCCATCCTGAGCACTAATACCCGCCAACAGAAATACGATCTGAGCCACATATGCCATTCAATATTGCATTCATATGCAATTTAAAATTTTCTGGTAGCCACATTAAAAGAAGTAAAAAGAAACAGGAGAAATTTTAGTAGCGTATTTTATTTAACCCAATATCTCAAAATATTATTATTTCAACATGTGTTCAATATGAAACATATTAACAAGATATTTTTATGTTTTTACATTAAAATACACACACTCCCTAGTGTGTATTTTATACTTACAGCATGGGTCAGTTTGCATCAGCCGTATTTCAGATGCTCCATAGTCACATGTGGCTGGTGGCTGCCATCTTGGACAGTGCAGGTCCAGACCATAAGGTAACGATTGCATTTTGTGATATTTGTTTAACGTTTGGAAATAGCTTTAGAATTTACAAGCCCTTTCTGCTAGGTTGTGTCATTCAGTCCTTACAGTACTCCAGTGAGGCTGATACAATTATGAACACCATTTTATAGATAAGGATACTGAGGCTTTGGGGCAATCAAACACTTGCTCCAGGGCATAGCATAAACTCTAACAGAGTTGTGGGTTTGAACCTAGATATTCTGGTCCCAAGCATAAAGGGAGTTCTAACAGAGCAGCCGTTGTCCTTTTACTGGCTGATTCACTCATCACTTAATCTAGGTGGAAGCTCTGAGCCCAGTGCTGTTTTTAATGAGGCATCCTCCTCCCCCATTTTAAGAGGAGAAAAAGGGAGAGGGTGACTGGTATGTTTCTATTCCGTTTCTTTTTGGGTTTGAGAGAAAGATGAGATTGGAGGATGTCTCTGGCATTAGTGTCAGCATCTTTATCTTTCTATCTGTAAGCCTGCTTCAACATGTCCACGAACCAGGGCTGAGAAACATTCCTGCATTTCAGACTGTATTTCCCCTTGTCACTTATCTCCTGATTCTGTGAGTTCCTGTCCGGCTCCTGCTTCCTTCTTGGTCTCTATCCCTCGCAGACCTTGGAGATGGTTATCATACACACTCTCTGTTAGACCAGACTTTGGCCAAACTAAACAGTTCTCTCTCTCTCGTGGTGATCTTGGTTCATTGATGTTAGGAAGGGGCACTCTCGGTTACTTTCCTGACTCAGATTCTAGTTGTGAGAACCTGAGGGCTTCCTGCTGCGAGGCAGGGTTGGTCTGTGCTGTGCCAAGGGGAGCCTGATATCTTAGAAAGGCCTTGGCTATGCCCTCCTCACCAGGCCTTGGCTATGCCCTCCTCACCAGGTTCTAGAAAACTGGTGAGGGGGCTGCAGACTTGAAGACACGTGGTGGAGATGCTGGAGGCGGAGCCCCCATCTTGTGTTGGTCACTTGCAATTGCTGGCTAGGAGGCTGGGGCTGAGGATGGAGGAAGACCTGAGGTTTAAGAGTAGCCAATACCATGGTCAAGGCCACAGGCCAAAGCAGGAGCTGAGGCTCGAGGAGGGGCCCCCTCTGCAGGCAGGTACGATCACCCCAGAATCTTCGAGCTGAAGGAATCTTAGAAGTTTGCTACTCTGATCCCCTTCCTGATGCTGACATTGCCCCCAATAGCGCATTCAATGCTGCTCTTTGGAGTTACAGTGTTCCTGGGCGTATCTTGGGGTTAGGGGTGACTCATGTAACATTTGGGACATAATTGCTATATACTAAAAAGGTATTCATTGTTCATCTGAAATTCACATTTAACTGGCTATCCCATATTTCTATTTGCAAAATCTGGCAACCCTATGCAGGGGCTGTGCCAGGAAAGGAATGAAGGGCTCTGCAGGCAGAGATTTCTGCCACCCACTCACCCACCATTTGTATAAAACCAGCTCTGCTTTCAGCTGTCAGTGGTAGTTAAAACAAAACCAACACACAAAACAAATCCCTCCCCTGTCATGGTCTGTGATTAAGGAAGAATCCCAGGCATTACAGGGAACAGATCTGGGCACAGTTTCTTCGTGACCAGAGTTATCTGTTCTCCCCAGATAGGTCAAAGCCATGTTAAGGGAGGAACCCAAATCTCTCCTGATGACCTGCCAAGGTATTTTGTTCTAATTGCTGTTTTAAGGAATTGGTCTTCATGATGGTAGTTGTGGTTGAGAAAAAGACAATTGTACTCAGAAAAAGACACTTCCTCTGTCCATCCCTGTCTCCAAATCATTGAAAAACCCTGGGACCAGAGTGCACCTGCTCTTACTTTGTGTAGGGTGGACACCTGCGGCACGGAAGGGGAATCTTCATGGAAGCTGCAGGCTTTCCTTCATCTCGAGCAATTAATTCCACTGACTTCTAACTATGTTCCCTTCTCAGTGAGACCCAAGCCCTGGGGTTGATTTGGCCTTAAGTGCCAATTAGAGACCAGCTATCATCACTTGAGAAGGACTCTTGAGGACCCCTGCCCCACGCTCTCCTGGGATCAAAGTTCTAACCACAGAGTCCAGAGGGGAGTTCTGAGAAATGTAGTTTTCTCTAAATTGAGATATTATTGCTCAGTCTGTCAATTTTTACAGATTGGGACACTGAGTTGCCTTGCTGGACACCCCAAAAAATGATGGTGCCTATGAGGAAAGGCATCTGACCTTTGAGGACTGGAGGATGAACCCTGAGGCAGGGTCTCTTGAGTAAGAGACTCCCGGCTGTTAGATGTTAAGCCAGCAGGAGCTGGGCTGGGGAAGATCTCTCTAGACGCAAGTTCTTCCACAGTGCTGCTGGGAGAGGCCTTGCCTGCTACAGTGGGGAGGAAGTTGGTTTACGATGGGCCTTGAGGCCTGGTGTTTCAGATTAGGGAAGCAAGGGGCAATAGTTGTTTCTTATGGACTGGGAATAGGTTTGTAGGTGAGAGAAGATAAGGGAAAAGGAGCTGGCAAGCCCCAGATTTTAGGGAGGCTTGAATGCCACGCTGAGTTTGAACTTGAAGCTGAGGTTTTAAACATGGCTTACTACGGATGGCCTCATACTGATGCACCTAGTGGTGCAAAAAGCAACATTCAGCCCTTCTCCGTCCTGCAGCCTTTCTCATACACATCTCCTCAGTAACCTGCAAAACCTGTCTCTGTCTTGGGCTGGAAGGGAGGCTCTGGCAATGCCCACGGCCTCTGGGAATCCAGATGTTCACGCTGCTGGGAAGGAGCTCATTTAAAAAAATCCAATAGTTTGTAATGAGATGCAATTTTCTCCTAAAAGCAATTAGTATCTGCCAATTTCTTTGCACACAATTGCTTTCAAGAATAAATTCCAGGGTCCATATGGTATCCCATAAATCATATCAAAAGATGTCTTTCTTCTTGTGCATTTTATTTTTAAATAGATTCAGACTTTGGCCTTTAAGTAGCGAAGGATACAGAGGTACAGCCTCCCTCCTCATCATAGATGTGTGAGTTTATATCCAAAACTCCAGATGTGATTAGAATGCAATTTAATATAGTTGATGGATTAGTCAGTGCTGCTACCAGCAGGCTCTCCGCCACCATTTGCAAGTGAGAGAGGTGCTTCTAGCTAAACCATGGCATTCAGAGTAGAGGATGAGAAATGTTTAGGAGGAAACAAACTGGGACAGCTGAAGGAAGCCCGCCCCATAGGCCGGGCCCGTCTAGGTGGTGAGGAGAACAGAGGGAGGAGGCGGGGGAAAGGGAGGGAGAAATAATGCCAGGGCGTGGTGGGGAGGAGGGAGGAAGGAAGAAGGATGCAGCTCATTCCAAAATGGGAATGCCATGGGCCAGAAAGAGCCCCACCAAATCCCCAGAAGTGCAAAAATATGAGTGGTTATTTCCAAATTCTGCTTAAAATCAGTCTGCATCAGGTCAGAGGGCTGCTCTGCCCTAAGATCCAGAACTCATATGCTATCCTTTGCCTGTGTCACGGGTTCCATAGGTTAGCCTGAGACTGTCCCCGCAAGCACAGGAGGCCTTTGCTCTCATGAACTGACAGCTGGGACACAGAAGACTTGCCACTGGGGCTTCCTGAGGCTGTCCATACTCAGATAGACCCTTCTGGAAACATAATGTCAGTAGAAGAAGGTAGTCCTCTGGGGATAAATTCACACATCCAAAATGATTCCTCCTAGAACATCTATGGAACTAGGAGATCCCCACATGCCCTCAAAGGTTTTTACTCAAGCCACTTAGCCCCCGACCAGCTGAGGGCCTCTTTGCCGGAGGAACAGAAAAACTAGCACCAGCTGCCTGTGCCCCTTGGAGCATCTTCAGGGGTAAGGATGGGGCAATGCTTAGGTGAGAGGCAAGGGAAGAGTTAATTCCACTTAGGAAAACGCCACCTGGAGGAAAGCTTTCAGGTCTGTGCTGTGCCTTTTATATAAAGTGAAGGCTACATAAATAGAAATTCTCTAGAGGACTGGAGATTTTGCAACTTTCCTGAAAAAGGTGACAATGGCTGTGGGGAAATTAGCATTTCTCAGGGGAATTTTATCTCAGTCATCCCATTCCACATGCTAATGTTTTGTGGGGGGGAGAACAGGTCATTCAGCACACTGAATATGCGTATGAACATGGGGTTCAAATCCTTGGGCCTGCGACTTTGGGATTGAGGATTCTTAGAGAAGTCTTAGAGCTTTCTAAGCTCAGTCTCCTGACATATCAGGTAGCTTTTACTAAATGACCAATTTCTGAAAACATAGTGACTTAAGTCAACAAACTCTGAATAAATCTTGTGACTCTGCAGGTTGGTGGGGCGGTTCTTCAGGTCTGGGGGGACCACGCTGGAGCCGGATGGGCAAGGATGGCCTCACTCCTCTGGCCTAGCACATCCTGTTGATGGGATGGCGGGGGCAGCGGGACCCTGGCTCTATGCCTTCTCTCGTTCTCCAGGAGGCCCCCTGTGCTTGTTCGCTTAGTAGGAAAAAGGTTCAAAGCAATGGGAGAGGGCAAGCCTGGGTGTGAAAGCACCTTTCCAGCTCCTGCCCACATTGTGGTTTGAATGCCTCATTGGTCAAAGCAAGATGTTCAATACCAGATTTATAGAAGGGAGAAACAGATTTCACTTCTTGATGAGATGAGGTCTAAAATACTGCGGCGATGTTTTTGCAGTCAATCATAAAGGATAGAAAACCTACCCCAATGGGTTACTGTGAGCCCATACGACATAACCCATGGAAATAAAGCTCTTAGTTTGGTCCTAGCACATAGTAGGTGTTCCATAAACATGAATTTCCTTTCTTCCTCTTTCTTCTTCTTGAGTAAGAACATGTCTTTATGTAAGACACGATAGCTCTGTTGACTCTAATTCCATTCTATTTCAGAGCATGTGGAAATTGAAGCCATGTGGGACTTAACTAGAGATCAAATAGTTCCTTAAACATCCCAGGGCAGCAGCCCTGTCCCCAGAGCCTGGGGCGGCCCCTGTGATTGGGGCCTGTCTTTTCTGGTGCTCTGGGCCCCTCCCCTCCCAGCCTGCTGCGGGTGGATCTTTTTCTCATTACAAATTGCTCATAAGCACACACATCCCCAGATGCCCGAATAAAAGCTGGTATTAAAGTTGTGTAATGGCGGTGTGAGCCTTGTTATGATTAGGGCAGCCGTGAGCTGTTCCCCGAGCTTGGGGCAGCAGTGCCGAATCCAGTCTGATGGCTTCTCCCCAGGGAAGCAGGATAGAGGGCGCTGCGGGGGTGCGACCCGATGGGGAGTCAGTTATCAGAAGAAAAGAAGGAGGGACAGGAGAGCTTCCTGCAGGAGGGATGCGTTGGAGATCTTCCAAGGACTCTGCTGATGGGTTTTCTCAGACAAACGTACCACAGGACCAGGCGGGTATCAGAGACACCACTGTGCCTTTGATGGCTCATGGCAGGGGTCCAGACCTCCTGTTGTTGTCAGGTCCTGTCAACAGCCCAGTGAGCCCGGCAGGAGCACTGGCCCCGTGTTACAAATGTGGACACTGAGGTTTCAGAACCTGGAGTCCTCTTTCCTTTCCTAGAGGGCTCCTTCCTCTGTGTCTGGTGGCCCCACCCTGCTGCTTGATCTTGATTCAGCTTTTTCACAGATGACGGTAGTGCCAAGGAGACATAACTGATCACCTCTGGAATATGCACTCTTTAACAAGTGCAAGGGTGTACTGTGTGTGTGATGTGATTATATGTTAGATGATAAATCATTCTTGGCCTCTTGCCATCCAGAGTTCTTACAATAGCTGATGCAAAGCTCATGATGAACGCCGGGCTTAATGGAAACATGAATCCACAAAAACCCAGCCTGGGGGGTAAAGGAAGTTGAAGACTAGGAAATGGGCAACTGCTTCTTTGAGAACTGGTTAGAACCAGAAAAGGAGAGAAGGCAAAAAATGAACATTTATTAAACGTTAGAAAATGGCAGAAACTGTGCTGAAGGTTTACAGGGATTACTTCCTTGTGTTATCACCAGCAGCCCATTAAACATTATAACCTGTGCACAGTGCTCACTCATACCTGTGTCTCTTCTAGACACCAGGATGTTTACCCTTTCCACATCCTTGCTGGAGGCAGGACCATGCCAGATGGCTAGTTTTGACCAATGATATATGAATAGAAGTGAGATGCGTGAATAATCTCACTTTTAGGCTAAAGCATTTAATAGTTTCCAGAATCCCATCCCAGTCTCAGAAGCCTGTGGTAGACAGGGGTGGCCCATGGTTAAAACTGGATTGAGTTTCCATGCGGAGGACAATTGCCTCGGGAGGTCTCTTGATTTACAGCCCACTTGGCTTGAATAAGAAATAAACCTTGTTTTAACCCCCTGAGATGTTGGGAGTGTTTGTTAGTGTAGCACTACCTAGCATACTCTGCCTAGTGAACACCCTCATTTTACAAATGAGGAAATTAGGGCTCTGAATAGTTCAAGAACTTGCCCAGCTCACACAGATCGTAGGTGGGAACACTAGGCTTTGAACCCTGAGATGTCTCAAGCTTCTAAGGTCTTAACTATGAGATGATTTAACAAAAGTCATGGCCAGTGGGAAGTCATTAAAGGACTTTTGTAACTGGAGGTAACCTGACAACTGTGGCTTTTGTGGGGGCCCACACTGGCTTGTGAGTGAGTGAGGGGTGGGCCGGACGAGGGAGACAGAGAGGCGTCTGCACCAGTCAGCTCACCCTGCCTGGTAGTCCACTTTGCCTGGTTGTCACCACTGTCTCTGAGGAGAGAACAGCAAGAGCTGCCTCATCTTGGGATCAAGGAGGGCAGGAGGGAACAGGGTAGCTTGTGTGGAGATGGGGGCGATGTGACCAGGGCTGGGGCAGGGGATTCTCTCTCCTGTGCCCCATCACTATAGCCCATGGCCCTGAGAACATACTCAGTGTCATCTCACCTGACAGTTTCTCCTGGTGGAGACGTCTGTCCTCAGGAACCTTGCCTTACAGCGAATGCCACATACCCAGGATGGAGTTTGCCATTCCCATGGGTTTTTACCATCTAGTTCCGTCATATCATTGAAGTGGTGTTGATGGCGGGGTTTCTAAAGCGCATCTGGACATAAGATCACCTGGGGCCACAGACTATACCCTATTCCCTCTCCCAGAGGTTTCGATTTGGTCTGTTTGCTGTGAGGTCTTGTGCCCCCTGAGCCCTCCAGGGACTCAGACCTTCCAGCAAGGTTTGGAAACAGTGACTCATGTGATGCAAGGCTGTCAGACTGAGATGTTTGGGGAGTGAGGTTATGTCATACTTTGGCATCCTGAACTCAGCACAGAGCCCTTGTCTCTTTCATCCAGAGCAGTTCTTTTTGTCTATTTCATTTCTTTGCGTTTTTCACAAACTTTAGTTTGAAAAAGATTTATGTATTTTGAGATTTTTGTCTTCCAAGATGAAATCCACTGGTTTACTATATATCTCAATATTCCTTTTGGAAATCCACGTGGGAAATTGCTTCAAAGTCTTACTCCTAGGAATGTCTGTGATTCTTCTGCGTAATGGTTTTTTTTTTTTTAAACCTTAGTGACACTGTGACTCTGGTAACTGACAGTCTTAGTCTCTTTGCTCTAGCATCCGGGAAGCCCAGACCCATATTTACAGTTCTCCGTGGCAAAAATTTCATGTAGCAACTGTGATTCATTTTATTTTTCTACTTTTGTTTTTTAGTCATTTGCTCAAATATCATCTTTTTGTTTTAATTTTATGTATACCTCTATAAACTTCACAAATCTTATTTGGAATGAGGCGGGATGGACACGTATAAAGATAGTTGTAGGGAAATAATTTCGCAGAATCATTGGCTCTAAGTTTCAAGTTGTAGGAAAAGTTTGCTGGACTTAGCAACATCCTGCGCTCCTCCAGTGGGTGATCCTGAGGTACAGAGAGGGAAAGTGATGCTCCTGGGCTCCTGGGACAGAGGAGGGTGGGTTGAGAAGGGACCCAGGCACCTGAGATGGAGTGTGTCCTATATCATGGCTCTGGGTTGGGCAGTGGGGTGGTCTGGGGCCTCCTGTAGCATGGCAGAGTCCCCTCCTGCCTAGAAACAGCTTCTTAGCAACTGAAGCATTCAACAGTAGGGAATTTGTTCCCCTGGGTCTTGATAATTCTTAATTTTTCAGGGTCTCAATGAGAATACAAATATCTCTGGGCAGGAAGAGGCCTCAGGTGCCTTAGCTAGTTCTAGAGAAATCTCCAGAAGGAATGGAACCAAAATTCCTGGGAAAATGAGCAATTCAGCCTGTCCCAATGCTCAAGGTATAAAGCTGGCAAAGGTTTGTGTATGTGCCCAGGGTGACGGAAGCAAAAACCATGGCTTTTCCTAAGGCCCTGTGCCCTGCGTGGGCCTCCCTTTAGCCCAGGACAGTAATGTGGAAAGAGAAGAAAGATGGAAAAGAGGCCTGCTCACAGCCTTGCTGATGGCTGACCTGGCAGAGTGGCCTCTGTGTGCCCTTGAGACAGGTTGAGCCTGTTTAGTTTTAAGCTCTGACCTTGTCCCCCATGGAGGCAGAGAGAGCCAGTGTTCTCCAATGAGCCTCACACCTCCTCCACTGGGTGACGAGGCCCCAGAGAACAAAAACAACGGACTGTGGAAGGAAGTGTTCCGAGCAAGAGCTCAGCAGTGCTGGGCCTCCCCATGTGCCCTCCCCGGCCTTGCTGTTTCTCTCAGTCCTGGTGCATCTGCATTGTCCCTGTCCTCTTCGCTGCGGGGACTCGAGTCCTGTGGCCTTGTGGCTGTGGAGTTTCAATGCCCCTGCAGGCCCAGCCCTGCCTTGGCCTTTCATGAGACACACATGTGCGTGCATGTGTCTGAGTGCGAGGCAGCACAGAGGGCAGCTGACGGCTATTACATGGAGAAACATCTGTTTTCTGCAGAACATCCACGGTATCAGATGTTTTACTGCAAGGAACCCATTTTTTATAATAATGAAAATGAGACATGGAAATCAAGGTAACCACCTTCTAAATGTTTATGGAAGATAAAGGTTTAACCACAAGTCTTTCATCAAATGGAGGACAGTAGAAAAAAGTTTAGGGAATGCCCTTTGGCTGTCCCTGCCTGCGCGGGGAAGCCTCGCAGGGTCTCACCTCATATAGTATATGGGCCCTCCGGGCAGCTGGAAGTATTTAGCAACGTGTCTAAATGTTGGTGCACAGCAGCCCCAGCATCGGCCTGTCCACTGAGTCTCAAATGAAAAGCCCAGACTTAAGCGTGATCCTTGAATGGCACCCCGGGGTGTGGGGCAGCTCCAGGTGCGGGGCCTCTGATTCCTGGCCCTGCGGGTGTGAGCAGATGGAGACAGGGGGGTCGGCCCTGGCTCAGAGCACAACGCCCCCTCAGCCCCTCCTGTGTGGAGGACTTTGTCTTAGATGCTCACCACATGTACCACTGGTGAAAAGCCCTCAGGTGCCACCATCATCCCCGCTCAATGTTGTCACCACCAGGGAACAACAAAACAAAGTGTTTCCTCTGCAGTTCCTCGGTCACCAGCGCGGAAGAGAACCTTCTCGCACACGTCAAGGGTAGCTCCTCCCAAGGACTGAGGTGCACTTTTATTTTATCTGATCTTCTCACCAGAAAGCTATTCCCATGTCACAGATGAGAAAATGGTGGTGGGTGGGGGTGCAGAACCTCCGGACACAGTGCTGAGGGGTTGCCTGGAACACACGTAAAGGGGGGGCAGAGGCTTCCTCCTGGGGCTCGGGGGGGGGGGGGTCTTGAACAGTCACTCCTCTTTGGGCCTGAAGTAACTTTTCCATTTTAGAACAATGCGTCATCTCACAGTATCTCTCTCACCATCAGCTGCTGTGTCCCCCCGAAGCACATGAAGTGTAAGATGGAGGGAGGGATCAAGTTGAATTATGTGACCCGCAGTTTACAGTGGGGTCCTCCGGACATCTGATCCAGCATCTGAGCTCAGTTACCACCGCTCTGGCCGCCAGCTGAGAGGGGAGCAGTTCTTGACCGAGAGGATGCTGGGGAGGGGGAGGGGACTGGAAGGACGGTGAGCTCCGTGTGGCCAGGTGAGTCCTGGGCAGACTTTGGGTCTCCATTGCCTCACTGCCTCGCAGATCCCTGAGCAGTTCCTGTCGGGGTGGGAGCGGCTTACTGGAGGAGTGAGGTGATGGAGCCCCGGGGGGCTTCTTTGGCCTGCCAGTGAACTGGGTTTAGGGACAAGCGGTATCTTCCTCCCATCAGCCCTAACCAAGCCACATTCATCTTGCTGAGTTAGCAAGAACTAAAATGTAAAAGGGTTTTCAACTGGAGCAGTGAAACCAAAGGTATTTCCTAGACTCACAAACTTCTGGTGCTATCAAATCCACTGGAAGATTCTGCTTGGCGCATGAGCTCGGTCTTCATTAGAACTGCCATAGTCCAGCTGTTTGGCAGAGTTGCCCACAGAACAATGTTCTGTTTTCTTAGGCATCTGGTGTAGGAGCATTTGTAAAACTCTGAGATGTGCCATCTGGCAAGGGTCCTTTCAAAGTCCTTCCAGACTAAGTCTCCGATTCTGGGAATCCCAAGGTGCATTAGGCCAGTACGAAAAGGCTTAAGGAACTCCGAAAACATCTGTAAGCAGGAGTTAAAACAAACCCACCAGGCAGAGCCTGGCACAAGGCAGGGTATCCATAAATATTTGTTGGATGAAGAACTTTAAATAGGAGTTGGGGGGCCAGACCCTAGTTTTGGCTCTGTCAATTACTAACTAAACATGGAACTTCTATGCCTCAGTTTTCCTTTCTTTGAAGTGGCCTGGAAAAATTTATCCTGGATGCCTTTTCGGGCTACTTTGTGGATCAAGTGAGAGAGTGGATGTAAAAGTATGTTGTGTTCTCCCAGATCTTCAAACAGGCACTCACATTACCATATTCTTTTCCTTCTCAGAGGTTTCCCCTTGGGAACCGATCATGACCCTTGTTGACACAACTGCATCTAACTCTTAGTGGATGGGTTTCCATTCCAGACAGGACTGATCTTCAGGTAAGCTGTTCTCTTACGTTTTCCCCAACAGTGTGATATAGGCATATTAGGATGGTCATTAATGTAAGGCTTTCTATTGTTCTCTTCAAACCCGTGTGTGTGTGTGAGAGAGAGAGAGAGAGAAAGAGATGAGGATGGGCATGGGTGTAGTCTCATTCAAGGA
Source organism: Perodicticus potto (assembly GCA_963574655.1). Classification (NCBI taxonomy): domain Eukaryota; kingdom Metazoa; phylum Chordata; class Mammalia; order Primates; family Lorisidae; genus Perodicticus; species Perodicticus potto. The sequence continues at coordinate 28,956 of CAUYRH010057299.1, forward strand.
AGCCCTTCATTTTAAATGCTCCCTCACATTTGTCTCTTACCCAAGGACTCCTTGTCTCTGGTGCCAGCCCCAGCCACCCTACTCCCGGATAGCTATAATCAGGTTCAATTCTTCAGGGAGGCAGAGTTCCCCTTATTTAGGCCTACCGTTGTTCTCATTGGTAATAATAAAATAGTGACAGCTCATTTTTTGTATAGAACTACCCCACTTACAAACTGTTTCTCAATAATAAAATTGGTGCCAATGTGTTATTCACCATGCTATGTGCAAAATATACCGTAAGCAGATGACAGACTAAGAAAAAATGGCATTTATAAGGATTAAAATTGCTAATATATAAAGAGCTCTTACAAATCAATAAAAGATGTATCCCCAAAGAAAAATGAACAACGGACAATAATTAACAGTTTGCAAGAGCTGAAATATACTGATCTCATTACTTCTCTCTAGAAGGCAATCCCATTTTATGGATGAGGAAACTGAGATTGTAAGAGGTTACGAATCTAAAGTTATACAACTAGCCATCATAGCAAGAATGTGTACACAGTTGGGTCTAGAACCCAGGCAGGGATTATTATTCCTTTCTTTTTATAGATGAGAACCTGAAGTGTTGTCTATTTACATTTGATCCCATACTGCTTAATGATGTACTGTCAGTTTTTGACACCAGCTTTGCCAGCTGTTAAGTACCAGCCCTCCCCACCACATCACTTCTTGGCCAAAAGAGTGGTGGATATAGGAATGGGGAACCGGAAGTGGGGTTTGGGGAAGGTGAGGGCTTGGATGCTCAGGCAGACCAAAATGAGAAATGGTCAACTGTGGGTTTTGTCTCCCAAGAAGATGACTGCGTCCTCCCAGCCCAGCCTTCTGATGCACAGCTGATACTCTGTGTTATGCCTTGTAACCCAGCCCCCCTGCTTTGGCTTCTTGCTCACTCCTGCACCCGACATGGACAGAGGATTCAGTGAAGTGTAAATACAGCTTGATTTTTGCAGTCTGCAGAACTGTGGTAGATACCTAATCTGGGGAGATCTCTGATTCCTTGACTCAGAAATTAGCATGTAAGTGAAGAAACCTAATAGCTAACCAGAGACAAAGTCTATAATAAGGTTTAATTGTTTCTATTTGTAATCTGGAATGACCTGGCTGGATTGCTGGGGCTTGGACTGGGGCCAGGCCCCTTTCTTTATTTAATATATGTTTGCTACCAGCTGCCGAGGGAGCCTTCCTGTCTGTATTATTAATATGATATAGGCCTTTGGTTTCCAGTATCATCTCTTTGGAATTTCTGTCTCAGATCCTGAGCAAATGAACATAATCCCCTGGCAGGAAAGGCGTTTAGGAGTCCTGGCATCAGGCGTAGAGCCTCTGGGTTTTGTGTAAGGAATGCCAGATGTTGTCAACCTTGGCTTTCTTGGTCAGCCTCTCTGCACTGGAGGCATCACCTACCTGCCCATACCCCACCACTGGGGTTTGGTTTAAAATCTGGACGTGGGTGAAGAAGGCCTTGGGGTGTTTTAATTGGAAGGGAACAGGCTGCTGGCTCGTGAGAACTTACCTAGCTATTCTCCCCAGACAGGGGATACAGAGAAATTTTTTCAAAATCTCAGAATAGCTTTTGGATAACCAAAAAGGTTAGGGGTTTTGATTAGCAGGCCAAATCCCTACACTATCAATGAGACTGCTGAGCAGCCTACTTTCCTAAACTGTGCTACACACAGAACATGATCATTGCTGTTAATCCTGGGGAGAGTAGACAGGGCTGCCGCAGCTGGAGGGGTCTACCGGTCTAAGGGTCAGCAGCTGAGAGGATGTGTGGCTCAGTCCCCCTGAAACCCAGCAGGGCCTGCGAAGGATTGGGAAGCTCTGACAGGGACACATGGAGGGGCCCAGCTCAAAGTAGCAAGGCCACTATTTGTTTACTTAGCACTCACCCCACAAACATTACTGAGCAACTCTCCTAAGTCAGGCATCCTGCTTGGTGCTGGGGATGCGGGAGGAACGAAAGCTGGTACATGTTGCCCCTGACCTGGGGAACTGAAGGTCCAACCGAAGGAGGCAGACACACAAGTCAAAGGTTTTGTCAGTCACTAAGTGAACTTAGGTAAGTCATTCGATTCCTCTGAGCTTTACTTTGCCTGCCAAATGCAAATAAACAGCATGTATCTTGTGGGGTCATTGCAAGCATGGAATGAGGTAATATTTATTAAACCGCCCAGCACAATGACTAGTTGGCCAGAAACACTTAATAAGCAGGAAAGCACTGGGTATGTGAAAGGCGTGGAGGAGATGATTAAATCATCATTCCTCTCTCTCTTACTCTGCCTCACCTGATGATATTTTACAGTGGTTTCCCACAAAGGGGTCTTCAAAGAGTTGCATAGAATCCTTTGGGTAGGGTAGGAGAAAGTAGGGATGGAAGAGGGGAAGGAGGCTATTATTATATATATACTGATCATACTGTCCTGTTCCTAGAAAATTCTAGGGAAAGTAGACAAGATTGCTTGTAGCTGGAGGCTACTAGTCCAAAGTCTCTGTGCTAGCGTAGGCTTAGGGAGCCTATTTTTTTCTCTACATTTTCCAAGTGATTCTAATGCAGAACAGGTTTGAGAAACACTGACATGGCTGGCAATTTTGGGGTGACATTCTTATCTCCATTCTATAGCCAGGAGCCACAAGTGGGCCTCTGCCAGCCACGTGGGTTGTACTGACGGTTGTCCCAGCTATACCATGGCTGAGAGGACAAGGGATTGACATTGGCCTAAAAGCTTGCCCATCAGAATTCCTTACCATAAAATCTGGAATAAGGACCCAGAGATTCTAGTCATGACTAGACTTTTGAACAAAGGAGAAATATAAATTTAGGACTAGTGAGTAAGCCTTTTTCTACTCTGTGGATTGAGTTAACAAAAAGACAAGAATGAAGTCATTGGAGAGGAAGAAAGAGTGTCCCCTGGGTTCTCAGAAGCAGTGGTGAGAGGTAGGGGTAAGCTCCCTAGAAATCTTCAAGAACAGAAGTTTGATCAAGAGATGTACTTGTCTGACATGAGGGGCTAAGGCTCTGAGCTCATGATTTCTTTCCTAGCCTTGGCCTTCTGTTTTCTGATTCTAGCCTCAGGCTCAACTGCTCTGGCCCTCAGGTTCTGTGAGATCTGTACTTGTGCTTTTCGGTTAGCTTGAGTTGGTTTCTGTTCCTTGAAACCAGAAAAGTTCTCCTTAATAAAGAAAAAATAAAAGAAAATATTATTTTATAGTGAAGACATGAGAATTTGGAGGGTAAAGTGATTGAATCAGGGGTTAAGTACAGGGTCTTAAGTCCCATATCATCTTACTTAAACTCAATTTTAGCGTGGACTAGTCGCAGACTTGGCCTTGGAGCTTTTATGATCTGCTCCTTATACCTGAGAAAGTGTATATTCTCTCAGCTTCACTCAGTTCTGCAACCTGGAACAATAATGATGATTTCCTACCTTTGTCTACATGCTTTACTGTTTACAAAGCCCTGGTCCCATTTGCAGGGTACCACAGACACAATCATTCCGTTTGCTTATTCTGCACCTGCTGTGTCCTGAGCATTGCACTATGTACTTTTCAAAAAATTTGCCCTTTAGTTTATGAAAGGCTCCTGCAGAAACTTTATAGTCAGGCATATTGCCCTGTATGGATGATAGCTCCAAAGAAAATGGATTCAAATTAAGAGAGAAGGTAGATCCAATTAGCAATGGGGAAGATGCAGTGGTGGGAGGTAGGGATAAGTCCCCTAGAAATTCTCAAGAACAGAAGTTTAATCAAGATATATACTCGTCTGGAATGAGGGGCTAAGGCCCTGACTTCATGAGTTCTTTCCCAGTCCTGGCCTTTTAGTTTCTAAGTGATAATGAGAAAGTCACTGTGTGTGAACACTCCCCAGTGCACTGATTCTGAGCAACTTGTTTACGCTACAGTTGCTCAATGTTAATTCCCATTCTCACAAAGCCCTTTTCCTCATCCATAAAATGGGAATGATAACACTGCCAGTGTATTCTTCAGAGATCTTCAGGGAAATAGAGCCAACAGGGTGTGTGTGCACCTGTGCATGTATGTACGTTACATGTAAGTAGGCTGAGAGTGAGATAGGGAAGGCAGAAGGAGTTAAAGACGGTGATATTTCTCACACCTATACTCCTAGCAATCTGGGGAGGTCAAGGAGGGTGGATTGCTTGAACTTGGGAGTTTGAGACCAGCCTGAGTAAAATCAAGACCCTATCTCTACTAAAAATGGAAAAACAAGGCCAGGTATGGTGGCTAATGCCTGTAATCCTAGCACTCTGAGAGGCCAAGGTGGGTGGATTCCCTGAGCTCAGGAGTTTGAGATCAGCTTAAACAAGAGTGAAACTCCATCTCTAAAAATAGCAGGGCATTATGATGGGCACCTGTCCTAGCTACTTGGAAGGCTGAAACAAGAGGATCATTTGAGTCCAAGAGTTTGAGGTTGCTGTGAGCTGTGATGCATGGCACTCTACCCAGAGTGTCAGAGTGAGAGTCTGTCGAAAGAAAGAAAGAAATGAAAGAAAGAAAGAAAAGAAAGAAAAAGAAAGTTTTAAAAAATTGGCTCATATGATTGTGGAGGTCTAAGTCCAAAAACTTCAGGGTAGGCCAACAGGCTGAAGATTCAGGGTAGAGTAATGGTCTAAGTTCAAAGGAAGTTTGATGCCATAACTCCTTTTGCTCTGGGAAGGTGACTCGTGATTCTATTAAGGACTTCAACTAATTAGATGAGGCCCACCATAGTATGGATTGTAAACTGCTTTACTCAAAGCCCATTTTATTTGATTTAAATGTTAGTTTCATTAAAAAAACACCTTAACAGAAACATCCAGAATAATGTTTGATCAACTATTTGGGTTGCTATAGTCCAGCCAAGTTGACATATAACATTAACCATCACAGCTGGTTTCATACAACAGGCCTGAAGATTTCTTTAGTTAGGAAATACGAGAAGCGTTTTGTAAACTGTGAACTGCTCTATACGGCTAAGGCTGGTGAGGGAGTTCTGTGGAGTGTCCTGGGCCCTGGAGAGTTAAGGAGTCCCTGCCCCCACTGCCCTTCCACCTGCTGTCTGAGCTGCCCCCTCTCGTGCACCCTGGCCCTGCAGGTGAGGGGTGCTGGCGAGGTCCTGCAGTTGCCTGACACCGGATACTTCCTTCCTGCTCGGATTAAAGGCATACTGTCAATATCATGTCTGTGTTTACCAAATTAACAAATGGACTTCAAGTTAAACACTAGGCGATTTGTGAGACGGATTTTTAAAAAATGTGCCCAGGCTCAGGGGATCGCTCACAGGTGATGAGCTGTTTGCCTTTTTTGGACTTCTGGCCTTTAACATCATGTCACTTTAAATTGCTTTTCATGAAAAGCTGCCTCCCTGCCATTCTTCAGCCCCCGGGCAGGCATTTCTGTACACAGCTGGAGCTCTGCCTCAGTGTGGGGCAAAATTCTTTCTTCTGGGCCCAACAGAGACGAATGTCCTCTAGTCAGTGGTTCCAGAATGGAAGATAAAGTGTTGAAATACTTCACTCCCTACCTGAGATTTCTGCCAATGGGCAGAGTGGGGCTTCCAGCTGGTCATTTACAGCAGGCAAGACACAAGTGTCTTGTCTCAAAGTCCCATTTCCTTTCGTTGTTGCTGTCACGTCCACACCAGTGTGCCCGGTGATTACGCTGCTTCTTTGCCTTGGTTCCTAGAGAACCGGTAGTTGGGAGTCTGCCCACACAGGTCAAGGCTGCTCTGCTCTGGGGACCAGGGTCTTAAATGCCTCCCAATGATTGACCCCAAGGGGACAGGCTGCTGGAGAAGCAGGCCTTCACATAGACATAGTGATGAATATCTTTTGCAGATTTTCATATTGAACTTCATTATGTAGCCTATTGATTTTTAATGCTATTTATTTTGGAAAGTCCTTAAAAGGAAAGGAAGGAGTGGGGTTTCAGCGCCTTCCCCACGTGCTCTTCTGCAGTTGTTTCTATAAGGCAGCAAAGCAGCTATTTGAAAAGCGAAAGACTTAGGTCAATTATTTTTCTTTCCTTGCCTTACTGGACAGCAAAGAGCTGGTTTAACTGAATTGACCAGTTGTTGGATGAATCAATCAATCAGCAAATATTTGTTTTGTGACCCCTGTGAGCGAGGCACTCACTGTTTGATTAAATTGTGTGATGAAACAGAACAAATAGACCTGTCTTCTGGGCCTCTTGTAGACAGTCGAACTGTGTGAGGCTAATTACCCTACCACCTCTAATTACAGATACACGCTCAGACCAAGAGCTTTCCTTGAACTAAAAGTTAATCCTGGAAATCTGGTAATGCAATTACTGTGCTTGTTTCAACAAGTGAGGGGGCGGCAGGGGAGAGAGAGAGAATATAAATATGCTCCGTGTATGCAGCCCCACAATGAGGGAGGGTTACAAAAAGACTTTTATACCCAAGGAATAATGGGGGTCTGTAATTGAGCATGTTTTGGTGTCTAAGAGTTGGCTTTGAAAGGGAGCCGGAACCAACTTTCCTAAGTGGCCTTTAATGTGTTCCCAAGGGTTTAGCTTTTTCATTAGCTTCGTTTTTAATTGATGTCACAACTCAACGTCAGGACCATATTTTAAGAAGGAGAAAAGAAAGAAAACACTCAGGAAACACACAAAACAACCAAAAAAAGCCTAAACCACAACAGTGAAGAAACATGTCTTTCTTTTAAACATCATCTTAGGATGAAGCAAACTGATCTGTCAGATAGGCTTGTCATATCCACATATTTTATAATCCAATCTGTTCAGGCAAGAATTTTAGCATTACCTGCCAACAGCAATCCTGAACTTTCCTTGACACTTTAAAGAGCACGTAATATGTTGAGGGGGGAGTCAGGTTTAAAGAGGCCTTAACCCTTTCGTTCGGCATCTAAGAGGCCTTTGGAGATGTGTATCACCTAAGAACGGGGCCCAGGGGAGGAGCCGCCACAGGCGTAGGTGCTGACCAGGACTGGGCTCTGACTCAGTCAGTGGTGGCTATATTCACAGTCCCTACCTGTGACCTCTTCCCCACCTGTGAGTCAGGATGAGCTTTAAACTTAACCCTCTTAGGAATGACCTCACTTGGCATGCCATCCAAGTCGGCCCAGCCACGGAATGGCAGAGTTACACAGTGCTGTCTGATGACCTAATCCAGTCAGTGCTTCTCAGTCTTGGCTGCACATTGAAATCACCTGCAATGCTTGGGAAAAAAAAAAAAAGTGATGTCTGGTCCCACCCAACACTATTCCTGGAATAGGCCCTGGCTATTGAGACTTTTTCTAAGTACTCAGGTGATTCTAATGTGATGTCAGGGTTGAGAACCATAGTGCCACCTCTTATTTTATAGATGAGGGAACTGAAGCCCCATGAGGGAGGTGACTGCCAGTGTCAGGGGCAGGCCTTGTATCCAGGAACAAGTCAACCTGGTTTTCTTTGTGGTCCTTGAGTACCTGAAGAGTTACTAGTCCTGCTCTGGGCATGATGGGGATACAAGTAGAACCCGAAGCCTGCCCCTCACCCCTAGATGTGTATAGCCTCGGCAGGATGCTATATACCCCACACTAATGGATACAGCAGTCAAAACACTGATGGGCAACATCCATCAAGAGCTGAGCTTCATAATATCAAATGCCAAGTGCAGGCTAAAGTCTGAAGGAGTTACTAACAACAGTGTTTGGAGTAGGGGAAGCATTATGACAGTTAGGACACTGACACCAGAGCTCAGCATGGGGAGATATGACCCATAAAGAAGAGAAGAGGGCACTTTTGAGGAAAAAGCCCGAGTGACAACTGGAGGTTGGAATGAGTGACATCCATGTCACATGCTTTTGTGGCCTTTGTTGGTGAGAGCTAGGAGTTGGGGGATTCAGGGCAGAGAAGCTGATGCTGCCAAGGGAGAAAATCCTGAGCAGATGTGCTCAAGGGTGTCTGCCCGCCCCATGGTGGGCGAACATCCCCAAGGTCAAAATTAAAAAGCACAAGAGATTCAGCATGAAGGTGTCTTTGGTGAGAACCGTGTTCTGATTGGTTGGCACCCAAGTCATACCAATAGCTAAGTATTCAAGATCTTTCCTGAGTCACTTCCTTGGGCAAAGGGTGCCATGTACTTTGGAGACATTATCTTAAGCCCCATGCTTTGGGGAATCCTGTGCTGCTGAAGGGAGGAGGCAGCTGAAGCTCATTGACTGCTGAGGGGAGGTGACAGGGGTGTGTTTAGAGGCAGGTGGGTGAAAAAAGACTTCAATGATTAAAACAAAAAGTTCCATTTCCTAAATGATTTGGCCTGTGGCTCCCACTCCCCTCCTGCCAACATCTATAGCAGGGTGGGGGGATGGTGGGATTTGTAGTGTTTCTCCTTCCTTGTACACCTCGCATCAAGGCCACAGAATCTTACTTTATGCCCCCTGCCCTTGTCCTCTCTTCCCTGGGACCTCTTACATGGTTATCTGCTCCCTCCATTGATTCTGCGGATCAAACCTGCCTTTTATTGTGCTTTGTAGAAGAACAGCCCCAGAGGACAGAGTCTTGGGCACGCATCATAGACCAGGAAGTGGCCATTGGAAGGGAGAGGAGAGTGGGAGGGTGGGACTTGGGTACCAGATGCCCTGTCCTTCAGAGTCATTTGGTCAGGGCCTTTAGGAGCACATGGGAGACAGGAGCTCCTCTTCGGTCCACTCTTTGGTTATGCTGTACCCTTTCAAATTGCACTTGTCACTTTATTGTCATCTCCTCCAGTCACTTTCTAGGTGGATGTGGCTGCTAAGAAGCCATTCCCACACTAGAGAAGGTCCTACCACAGCACTTTGGAAAGCCTGTGGGATCTATGTCCTCTAAGTCCACTCCAAGGGTTTCCCTTCAGGAATCTGTCCTGGATTCCATTTTGCCCAACTTGACTCTCCTCAGAAACCCAGCTCAACATTCCCACCTGCCGAGAACCAGAGGTGAATACACTTAGGATGACCCGACCATCTCAGATTTGTCTTTATAAGAAAGAGCTTCTCTTCATTTGATCACATTCCGTGTGCTTCAGCCCTGGGCGTATATAGCTGAAAACTACTTCAAAATCATTTGGTCCAGACCCTTCCTTTTATAGTCAGTGTAGATGAATGGCTAAGCAACAAGGGTTTGGTGTCCTTTTTACTGAGTTGACATCTTGGTGCCATCCCTTTGAAGCTGCATGGCCTTGGACATGTCACTTAAATTCTTTGAGCAGTAATAATAGTAATAATCCTTGTTTCACAGAGCAGTAGCTGTGCTTAAAGAAGATAATCCATGTACTTAGAATGGAGCAGGGCATAGAAATGCTTACTTTTTATTATTATGAATGAACAACTTGAGACACTGGCCTATTCTGTAGACTTGCTGGAAACTGGACACTGGGAGCTGTTTTGTAACTTGTTATGTTAGTAAAGTCATTCTTAAACTGTTCATCAAAGTATCCATAATATTAGATAAGAGTAGAAACATAAACTCAAGGAATCTAAGGGGTTAGCTCCAATCCTATAAGAATTAAACACTTTGGACTTTTGTGTTATCCTTAAAATGCATGAAAATTTTGCATTGTATTTTTAAATATGTATTTGTTCTGATATAGACACAGTGGTTTCCCCTTAAGCCCTTTGTCTTTATAAACTCAAGTCTCCTGGACATGAGTGATATTTGAGCATTGTATAATGGACACAGCTATGAGCAACTCCGGCATGAGGGACCTGAGGTTAGCACGTGGAGCATCTTGAACCAGTGACGGTTTCCATGAAGGCTGGAGCTCCAGCTGTCTTGCAGGAAGCAGGAGAGAGGACATTACATGTAAGCAGCACCTCCTCCTGGGAGCAAGGCAGGCCCAGCCATCTGAGATGATGATAACTTCATCCCTGAAAGCTGGCGGCTTTTTGTTCTCAGCAGACCCAGAGGCCTCTCTGTGTGACTCTCTGGGCTCCAGACTGGGGGCTCTGGTCTCGCCATGCCTCAGGGAGGCCACAGATCTGAAAGACGTAGCGTGACTTGGTGCCTCAAGGCTGGCTGTGTGCTGAAACGAAGTCGAGACAGACTGTCAACGTGGAAACCATGCGGTGACAACTTCCTTCACCCTCCAGACCTGTCAGCTCATGGGGAACTGACAGGCCTCGACTAATAAGGTAAACAAAGGCTTTAGAGCATGGAGAAGGAATGCTGGAATTCTTTCTTTAACATCTCCCTATTCAGAGCGTGTCTCACAGCTAACTCCTGGTCCAATGAAGGTAGCAATTCCTGGCTTTTAAGTCTCCCAGGGGTAGTAAGGAGAGAGACCTGGAGGCCTAGAGGCTGAGCTTGGAGTCAGAGCCACAGTCTCATCACGGGCCAGGCATCTGCTCCTTCCTTGGATGTCCACGGCTCACAAGGTTGCATCTTTGAGGGTAAAGTCCAGACTGCATTCACGGCCACTGTCCAGCTCTCTCTCTCCACTCTCGCAGCATCCAGGGCTCCCATCCTTGCCCCTCTTTTCCATTCTAGAAGTTCTGCTCCGTTCTCTTTGTTGATGTAGACAGCTTCCAGGAGGAGCCATGTCAGCCTCCCCTTCTCAGAGGTCTAGCCAGTGCGGCCGTTTGGCTCTGGAAAAGCTGCCAACTTTTCTGGATCAAATCCTGGGAGTTTCTCCCCCTACCTTGGGTATTTCTCCCTCCTGGGCCTCTTTCTTTTCCATCTTCCTACACTCCCCCTCGCAAGGCAGACCCCCTTCGCAGGGCGAGAATGGCAGTAGTGCAGTGTTTCTGTACCATTACTTACAAAGATAAATGGCCTGTTAGCCTCATAGGGTGTAATTTAAAAGCCATTTGTCTAGTGGTAATAACTGGAAATGGACTTCCTCTCTAGGCCGGTAGGACTTCCTCCAGGAGCAGGGGACCTGCTAATGGTGTATGGCTGCCCTGAGGATCAGTTGGCAGCGGCTGCTTCAGACTTACACACTGCTTCCATTGAAGGCACACAGGACCAGGGAAAATGGCATTCTGAGGGACCTGTGAGCTAACAGAGGGCTTTGGAGAAAAAGAGACAGCTTTCTCTCAAGCCAGGCAGCTGCTCTTGTTTGTCTTATGCACAGAGGGGACCGAGAACACAAATCAGTGAAGAGGGGATCACGGCAATCTCATCCATCCGAACCCTTAAAGTCTGGGAAGTTTGAGCTTGCTTTGTGTCTTTCTTTTAAGACTTTGTAGGCAAATTTGAGTTCTCCAGGTTTAGGGAAGCTCAGAAGTAAAATTTCTCAGACAACTGAGGCTTTTTCCTTTAGGCAACAAAGCTTTTATCTCTTCAGGATAGACAGTTTTTAAAAATACATCACTTTGCCATTTCTTTAACAGACTTGTTGCAGAGATGTTTAACGTTCCTTGTTGATACTGGGCTATTATGTTGCATGTCAGTTTTAAAGATTTTGTCTTCTCTTTTTGCTATTCCTTTGGTCGGTAGAAGCTATTTTATAATTACATCACCTCATCTATCTTGGTATTTCAGATGTATTTCCTCTTTATTTAGCTGGGAAAAAAGTCGATGGAAACCTCCTAAATGGTGAAATAAATTATAGCGTATTTGCTCAGTGGGCTACTCTGTGGCCTTTGGAAATGACGTAGAAGACTATTAATATCGAAATTGGAATATTGGAAAGAAGTTTGTGCTATCTCACTCAGCAATGCAAGTGGGTTGGTAGATAGTACACACCTCAGGGTGGTCCCTAGGCCTGGGAAATACTGGTGAGCTCTGATTCCAGACTGCTCAAATCTATGAATGAAGATGGCAAAGCCACCTACCAGATGCCATACACTATTTGAGGGGCTTTTATACTTTATCTCTGTTAATCTTTGTAATCCGACTCTGAGGTTATCCTTGCCCAATAAATGAAAAAGCTAAAGCTAAGACAAGTTATGTAATTTGCTCAGGAACACACAGTTGACATAGGGCAGGGCTAGGGTTTGAGTAACAATGTAACTGATTCCATAGCCCATGTTCTTTCCCCTACACTAAACCCGTGATCTACTGACTCCGTAAAGCTGTATGATGCACAAGTGACTATGAAGCCTTGGTGGATGCAGCAATATGTGCGTATTGCTCACCCCTCTGGGGTTGGCTGGAACTTGGCCAGGCACTTTTGCTGCTCTTGGCTAGTCTAACTCCCAGGTCTGGTAGAGGCTAGCTATTGGCTGACCGAGGCTGGCCTCATCTGGGGTAATGGGGTGACAGTCTCAGTTCTGCTCCACGAGTCTCTCATCCTTCAACAGCTTAACCTGCAATGGCGCAAGAGGAGGAGAGCAAGAAGAATTGCACAGGCCCCTGGAGGCCCAGGCTGGGAACTGGCACACTTGGTATTTTTATTGGTCAGACTACATGACTGAACTCAGCATGGAGGGTGGGGAAAGGACCTACAAAATTATGTGGCAAAGGTTGTGGATATAGGAAAAAGTGAAGAACTGGGATCATTAAAGAAATCAGCCACATAAACAAGCTGCCTATTCAAGCAGGTGTTCTGACGGCATCGTCAGGGCATTCACCTCACCTTTCCAAGGTCCTGGTAAAGTTATATGTGGGGACAGTATGAGGACAGGACAGTCAGGTGAGGGGAGAGGCTGCTATGTGTTTAACCAAAATAACACCATTCTACAGCATATTTTTGGCTGTGTTAAAGGAGAAATTGTTTCATCCTTAAAGTTGTTAGATGCTGGCTAAATGAAAGTTAATGTTTGTATACTGCAGTACTTCTCAGTGCCTTTGCTATTTCATTGTGCCTTGTGAATACATACACACATAGGGAAAACGGAAAGTTGTAGCTAAATGTGCCTTTATTTCCAAAATACTCATTACAAAATTTTGCAAAATATTTACAAAATAAATTGCTACTTATTGATACATAGATATAAAGATATTTTTAAAATAAATATAACATAAAATATAATATGAGCTTGTTATTTTTTCCTATGTATGGTGACCTATGGGACACTCTGTATATGGGGGTGGTGTATTATTTATTTCCCAAACTACTTTGGCATGAGATTCCTTTTATACAGCCTATTAACATTGCTAAGAAAAAAATATTCTGGAAAGCCCCAGTTTGGAAGCACTGGATTAGACGATTTTTAAGGTGGCATTTTGTAACACAAGATGCATTCTATTAAGAGGAGGGGGTTTTTGTTGTGGTGGTGGTGGTGTTCTCTATCCCCACACTAAATGGACTCAAATTCATGACCTAGAAAGAAAGCAGGCAGCAGACCTGTTTCCAAAGCCCTTGCTTGGCTGTCACCTGGAAATATATTACTGTTGTCAGTCCTTCTTACCGCCAGATTCTGTTTCTTAGATGCCATGTCTGAAGGACTTGCATCTTATGATGAGTACAATGCATGAGCTTTGAGCAGACAGTGGGCTCTTGGTATCCACAGGAGATTGGTTCTAGGACCCTCTGCAGATATCAAAATCCATGGGTGCTCAAGCCCCTGACATAAAATGGCATAGAATTCACATAAAATACTACACACATCCTCCCATATACTTTAACTCATCTGCAGATTACTTACAATACCTAGTACAATGTACATGTGCTGTAAATAGTTGTTACACTGCATTGTTTAGGGAATAATGACAAGAAAAAAAGTCTGTACACGTTCATTATAGATGCAACCTCCTTTCATTCCCCAAGTATTTTCAGTCTGCAGTTGGTTAAATCCACAGGTGTGGAGTCCGTGGATACAGAGGGCCAACAGTGTGTGCTCCTCAGGTATCCTTGTCACTGTCCAATGGGCATTATTAGAGGTCTGTGTGCTTGAGCTTCCCAGATAACTGCCCTGATCTGCAGAAAATGGCAGGAGGAAAGGTAGCTCAATTAAAAGGCAAATTGTCAGACACTGTAGGAACTTGTGCTGGAATGCAATCACCTTTGTGAACGATAAGCAATGGTTTTTGTCTACTTGGGAAGTGGAACCACAAGATTTCTATGTCAATCTTTGTTAACTTGATCCAAAGTCTTGTATGTATATGAAAATATCAATTAACAACATGAAAAAGGAAACAAGCTATAACTTAGGCTTTTCACAGAGTGGTTTGACTGACCTAAGAAGAGCCTTGTTGTCCATGCTGATTCGCTGTCTGGTGCCCGAGCATTGTGGTCCCTTACGCTGCCTTGTGCATCTTCTGACTCCCCCTGCCCACTCGTCTGGACCCTTGTCCAGACAGGACTGAGAGGTGATGACACTGCTTTGGCTCACTTCTGCTTCCCACCTGGGAGGACAGGACTCTTGGCCTTGTTCTGCCCACGTGACTTCCTTTGGAGCACATCCCTGGATCTTGGACTTGGACTCTGGTGTCTAGATAGACAGGCCACCCAACCTGCCAGGAGTCTAGCAGAGGCTGGGGTGGGGCATCAGACACTGGCTCTTACTTTCCTCTGGAGGCCCAACAAGTCTGACTGCCGCTGTCCTGGGCCGGAAAGAACCCCACAGCACCCCTCAGTGATCTTTGTGTCTTTTGTGGGCAGAGCACTGAGACTCAAACCACCGCGTGCATGAAGGTGTGTGAACTAGAGCTCTTTGGAAGTTTGTGTTCATTTCCGTAAGACATTTCTCAGGTGCATATGAGTTATGTACGAGCCTGTGTTGTTAAAGGTTTGAAATTAAATTTGAACATAACGGTTTTTTTCTTACTCCTCAATTCTCTCCTCTATTTCCCTCTCTAGTTCATGAGACACTTTAAAAGTAATGTGGCCTATTTTCTTGACACTGGACCCCTGATTTTTCCTCTAGAGAGGGGGGAGTGCCGAGAAGCCTGGGTGGAGAGAGACACCTTGCCTAGGTAGCTTAATGAGCCAGGAGAGGATTTACCAGTAAACTCAGGATTCCCTGCCCCAGAGGCCCTTCTTCCCCCCTTCTTCATCCTCACGTCTTTGCTTGGAAAGCTCATTGACAGGTGCACAGGGCATCCTTAACTTTGCTGGTCCTTGGGCTTCTGAGAGCCTCTCCCAGAATTCCATGCAGAAGAGGCTCTACATTGATGAATTTGCCAATTAGTGCTCTTCAAAGCTGACAGGAATTCTCTGGTGCTCACCAGGAGGTGTGAGTTGAAGAAGCAGGAATTTAAGGACTACCAAGCCCAGAACTCTAATTAGTTCTCATCAGGGTATGTCCTGAGGGATTCCATTCTTTCCTCCCTCTGCTGCATCCTGTCCCCGTGTGTCATGACCTGAGCAAAAGGCAAGTTCAGTTCCCACAGGTGCACGGTGCTCTCCTAAATGAAGGAGAAAAATGATGAGAAACGATCCTACCGGCTCTTGCTCCTCCAAACAGGAAGCAAGTGGGATAGATTGACTTGATAGGGAGCTATCAGACTGCGCTCAGCTCACACCGGGACTCTTATCACCTCCAGTCATCAGAGCTCTGGCGAGCTCATGAATAATGCATTGCCCAGTGATTTCCTTCCTTATTTGCTAGCCCAAGGCAATATTGACAGAAGAGAGTCTGCGGAGCTGAGCTGTGTTGTGGTAACATTTATTAAAAATTATTTGGAGACAGAACACACATGTGTTTATCTCTACATACATATGTTGGTGTCCGTTGTCTGGATAATGACATTTGTTTCAGAGGCCATGACAGTTTTTCAGATCAAAGGCTGGTCCACACTGGAGTCTCCAGTTAGGCAGAAACAGCTGTGTGGTGTGGGGAAACCGGGCGAGGCAGGTGGGAGGTGCCCTGGAAGGAGGAGGGAGACCAGGAGGGGCGGAGGTCACTGCGGGGAGGAGAAGGACTGGAGGTTGGTGACAGGAACCTCTGAGTGAGGACTCAGAGAGGGACCTGGACAACAGAGGTCGCCCTAAAGAAGGCGTCTCCACTCAGTGTAGAAGAAGAGGTGCAAATCACGAAACGGAGGCCTTGCGGATCGGGCCTTCTTTCTTCAGGTTTGGGGTTGAAGATGAGGCGAGAGAGCTACCACTCTCGCTGGATGAGACAGCTGAGTGAAGACTCTGGGAGACCCGACTTCTTGGGGAGTTCCAAGAATAGGCCGTATGCGAGAGCACCTTCAGGCGCAGGGAGCCGTAGGGACGGAAGAGCTGGGGTCCTGGCCGCCTGTCAGGAGGTGGCGGCCTTGGGTAGGGCAGACAGAAGCCCCGCTCGCCTGCTGCAGGGTGCCTGGCGCCTCTCTGCAGAACCTCACAATGGTGGCTTCCCCACCTCCCACTCTGTGACCTGGGCCCAGGGACTGGTGACCCGAGACTTGAAGGAGAGGAAAGAAGCTGTGGGGTGCTAAAGGAGCCTTCTCTCCTGTTACCCCTGTCACTACCGGGTGGGCAGCTGCCACTTGCTGCCCTTTCTTGAGATTTCAGAGGAAAAGGCCACGGTGGTGAGGGGAGGGCTAATGGAGGCAGGGAGTGCTGTGGAAGGGGAATTGAGTTTCCCTGAAGAGGGCTGTCCTCTAGGAATCCCTGAAAGCTCGGTGACGATATAATTAAGTGGGAGGCCAGGACAGCCTGTCACTTGCTAAAAGCGCCTCTGGCTCCCCTGAGGAGGTGGGTGGGTGAGCAGGACGGGCATCAGGCCTGCCTGGGGCACGGTAATTCCAGGGGTGCCCTTCTCTGTCAGTCCCTGACAGCGGTAAATGAAGTCAGCAGAGCCTCGGCGCCAGGCGCCTTCAGCCACTCACAACCCACTCACAGCTCTGTGCCCCCTGGAAGCTTCAGGGGCACAGAGCCACCCTGGGAACTTGTGACACCTTAGCCGCTCCTGGCCTCTTCTGGTCAGCCCCTTTGCATCACTCATGTGTTAGTGTCACATTTGCCCCTCAGATATGGAGACTGTGCAGCCAGGAGGGGCACCTGCAGCCAGGGGAGGGGCTTGAAACAGACCGTCTGGCCTTCTTCCCCTCCACTCGGCATTTGGCATTACTTTCTTCCAACATCCCACATACACTGCCCTGTGCCCACTCCAGCCCCTGCTTCCATGTTTTGGGGTGTTCACCCACTGGTCCCTGCGCTGTTCTCTGTCAGGAGAGCCTTTCCTGCCCTGGTCCTCCTTCAGAAGTCAGCAGGGGCATCACCTCTGCAGGGCAGGGCAGCTTTCCCGGCCCCACTGCGGGTCTTAAGTCCTCCTCTTTGTCCTGTCACAGTGGTTTTCTGTGACTTAGGTGGCTGCTTGCATGACCGTCTTCAGACTGTTGGCCCATGGAGGCAAAGTCTGTGTTTGCTTTTGTTCACTACTTTTTCCTTAGTGCATCTAGCAAAGTGCCTGGCACTAAGGAGAAGCTCAATTTTTGTTCAGTAAAGAAGAATGAGGGAAGAAGCCCTAGTGTTCCTTTGGGTCCTGCTTAGGAACGGATTGGGTGTGCTTATGTACAATGAGAAATGAAGGAACCAAAGGTGTTTTCGCACTTACAGCATTTGCTCAAGAAAGAAAAACCTAGTAAGATAGTGGCTAACCCAAAGAAACGCTCCTCAGGGGTGTCATTCCAAATACTAGGAGCAGCTGATGTTTTAGGTCAGACAGCAATGCTAGTGGCTCTCTCAAAACCTCCCATTCAGACAATCACCTACTTGGCCTCTATCCGGAGGTTGCCTTTGGTCCGTATTGCTAGTGACGCTGGGGTGGGAGGGGTCATCAGTAGAGAGGGTCGCCCACTTCTCTTTTGGGGGGCTGGATGGCCTTTAAGGTTTCAGTGCTCTGGGTTTGCACCTGCAGTTGCCCCCATCTTTTGAGTAGCAAATAGAAGCGAGTTTTCCTTGCCTGCCTCATTGGGTGAAAAGCTTGAAGCTAGAACTCCTCTGAGGACTTGAGCCCTTGCTTTTGCACACCTAACGGGAAGAAGCTGCAAGGGAAGGCTTGTTTTCTCTGCAGGGTGTGGAGAGCTGGAGCCTGCACTAGCTGCCTCGCGTTTATTTGGAATGGCTGTGTGGTGGGAGGCTCTCTCATCGATCATTCATCTGCAAATGTCAATTGGAGAAATGTGAGTTCCGTATTTATAGAGCCAGAAAAATGGGGCTTGTCCCCCACCTCCCAGGTGTGCATTTATGCACTGATGAATGACCCCTAAGTGGGTTTGTTATAGAAAAAGTCCGTGCCGAAGGCAGAAAGTTTGCATCTGGAAACACAGTCTGACGATTAGCCTCTGAGCCTGGCGGCTGAGCGCTGAGGCTCCTCAGTTTCCTGGCTCTGACCGTCACGTCCTTAATCCTGGGGTGAGACCAGGGATTTAGGAGTTTGGTTCTCCTTGTTTCCACCGTACGTCTCCTGAGGCTGCTTTGTTTGGTTTGGTTTTTGTTTGTTTGTTTTTGGTGCTGGGGGTAGAGTTTTATAAATCTCGGAAGCCCATAAAAATCAGTGCAGAAGAACAAAATTCTCATCCCAGTCTTGGTCCGTGGGGGGATTGCTGAGAAAGAAGGACTTAATGTTCAGAAGGCCCTTTGAAGTGTTTAGACGGGGAGTTCCCCCTGCAGTCTTGAGGCATCCTGCTTGTGTGGGGATTTCCTGGGAGCCCCATTGCCCCCCAGGTCCTCCTTGGGGAACACATGGGGACTGCACCAAGAGGTGACCCTTGGCCCTGGCTCCTGTCCCCTCCTCTCTCCCCTCCAAACCAGCTTCTCTTTTGCTGCCGTCTAAACAAAAGCATCCTTTGTTTTAGAAAGGAGGGTGAAACAATCACACTTCCAAAGTGACATTTACTAAAAGGAACAGGAGTGAAAAATTAGGACAGGCTAAGCCAAAAATGGTGTGCCCTTCCTGGGCTCCCGCAGGTCTCCTTCCAAAGGGCGTCCCCCTGTGAAGCCTGAGTGAAGTCATGTCTGGCAAACCTCTGCCTTGTGTTTTATGCACTACGGAAAAAAATAGCTGTTGTGAAAAGGGTTAAAAATGAGCTTTCTTGGTCAAGAGCTCCAAGCGACAGACAGGCACGTTCAGTTTCAGTCAGAAAGGAAGACAAGTGTTTGGTTAGTAACTGGATATGGCTTGAGCCGGGTTTTGGCCTCCGGTCCCTCTGCAGGTTGAGGAGTTGGGGATGGTCCAGTTCTGGTGGTTATTTGGAGGTGGAATGGAGGCAGGAGGCCTGCAAGTCAGGGACTGGGGAGGTGCGGCCTACCCCCTTTCTTTACACAGGAGGAAACTGGGGCCCGAGGATGGGCCTGGATCCAGGTCACCCTGCTTAGCGGCACAGCAAAGACAAGAGTCGGTACAGCTCATGTCCAGTCCCACTGTCCTTTCTAGAAGCATGGGGTATTAGAACATGAATTCAGGCAGACATGGATTTGGTGCTGTCTCAGCCTCTTCTTGGCTGAGTTGCCTCCTATAATCATTTTACCTCTCCATCCAGCTTTCTTGTGTGTGAAATGAGATTCAAAAATTCCTCTTTGGCTGGGTTTTTGTAGTAAATGAGACGGTATGTATAAAGACTGGAGATTTAGGTGCTCAAAAAAATGTTCATTCTTGTACTAGCAGGACTTCTTCCAGGCTTGGGCCCAGTCATGTAGATGGAACAGTCTCTTGTATGGATGTAATGAAGACTCCCCATTGAAGTCCTGCCTTACCATCAGTACAGCTCCTTAGCCAAAGAACTGCACATCAAAGGGAAAGGCAAATGCAATGGGGAGAATAAATGAATCTTTTCTGAGCAAAGGGGAACTCACTCCAGAGAAGCACGGAGTTAGCAATGCCCACAGCAGGCCTGTGAGTTCAGCAGAGGCCTGGAAATCTGGACCTGTGGTGACAAAAGAGAGCCATAGCTGGTGGGCGCATGCAGCTCCTCCTCCTGCCTAGCGCTGGCAGGGCTTGGTGGCCTCTGGGGGCACGGACTGTCCAGGGGGTCTCAGGGAACCAGAGCTGCTGCTGCCAGGGCCGCAGGCCTTAGGTCTAGCCTGGAACAGGGGCCTCCCTCCCCACCCTCAGCCCCTCAGGCTCTTCCCCTTCCCAGGAGGTGTCAGATCCAGTGATGCTATCGACAGAAACTCCGAGGAAGTTGGGGTTTACTTTGTATCAACTTCAAAACCCCTAAAAATATCCCCCTCTGGCTAGGTCCGGATGGAAGACTTTGGCCCACTCCACAGCCCGGAATCCATTTCCCCAGCAAGGCCGGACAGCCAGCGGCCTTCTCATTCCCCCTCCATTTCTTCCTTCGTTTCCCTTTACCAGCTCAGGATCAAACTCCTGAGAAAGGGACCAGGGCCGCCTGCCCATCCCCTCTTGTACTCTCAGCCTTTGAGCTGCTGGACCATGTGACAAGATGCCCAGCATTAGCGTCTGCTAATTAATCCAAAAGCTGGCTCCCTGTGGGCCCATAGATTTTTACACACCTGAATTAAACGAAGTGTTTATGTGACAGATATGTGGGAGGGATTTCAGATATAATCACCATCAATCTGGCTGCAGCCAAAATAAATTCTGTGAAAAGTAAAACAAACTATTGCACAGACAAAGTAGGCCTTAGGGGTCTCCAGCAATAATCTGTGTTTTCTTATTTAGCTACGTCTAATATTTCTATTCTTTTCAATGTAGATAGGATCTCAGCACACAGGGCACTCTGGCTGCAGCTGACAGGGGTGGACACATGCTCCCCTCCGGCTGAGAGGAGGAAGAGGGGAAGGGATGTTGCATATTTACATTTACATTTTTAGTTCAAATAAACTGACCCTGGCTGGGCACCAGGAGGGGAGGGAGCCCAGCTGTAAGGCCCAGGCCTGCTGTAGTCTCCTTCCCTGCGGCTGTCTGATCAGGCTGCAGGTCGGGTGGAGAGGCAGTGGGAGAGGCTGCTCGTGTGTGTGTGTGTGTGTGTGTGTGTGTGTGTGTGTGTGTGTGTTTGTGAGAGAGAGAGAGATGCGCTGGAGGCTCTCTGAGCACCTGTCCTTCAGTTATTTCAGCACTCCAGCGAGAAAAGAGAGTGAGGAAATTGAAGCTTTTATGTAGTGACAACATGCCCAGCTCTAAACAAGCGAGGTTGGGGTTTGACCCTGACTCTGTTCCACGGAGCCTGCCTGGCTGGACTTGAGCACCTGGCTCAGTCCTGCCCTCCTGCCTGGCTCTGCTTCCCTCCCCTGTGCAGTAGGGGCTGCTCCCTGCTCCCCAGCCCCTCTGGGTCAGCCTTTCCCCAGTTCCCACAGCTGGCCTGGGCTGAGTGAGGTAGGAGATGTGGAGGGTCTCCAGCTTGGGCCCTTCCTCAGCTGCCTGCCCAGTACCTAAGCAGAGCACTAGCCTGGTTCCTGCATTCCACCTCCTCTCCCTGCTAGGTCCAGCCCCAGTCATCAGCCTCCGACCTCAGCTCCCCAAGGGCTAAGACTCCAGCTGAGCACTGATGTCTGGTGCTGGACCCCAGCCTCCAGCTCGCCTGTGCCTGGGCTTGGCATCATTGCTGAGGTACTATAATGTCTGGGAAACCATCTCTGCCCTCACCCCGCTGCTCAGAGATTGCTGAAAACCAGGGCATTGAACTCAATGCTTGCTGCACCAGGCTGCTGCTGAGTCCATGCACTGGCTCCTGAGCTGCTGAATTCATGGATCTGGCACCACAGCGTGCTCCTCCCTTGTTACTGAGAATTGCTGTATACGCATATTTAGTGTCACTGCTTATTGGTCCTGAGATGTGGGAGCCCCTCTGAACATCAAGCACGAAGGATGAGGCTTTCTATTTTTTCCGTCTGCCTCTTTATTTCTGTTTGCAAGGACCTCACCCAGAGTCAAAGGGCCCAGGCCCAGTGGGAGAACATACTGGATCAGTGACTCAAGCCACAGCTGTTCCTTTTCCCTGGAACAAAGGCAACTGCTCCCTGACACCCCTGCAGCACCAAGGGGGGAGTCAATTACATCACAGTTCAGCTTATATATATTGGGTAGATCAGAAAGAAAACCTCTCTATGAAAATTGCAAACCTATTCATTCATTTATTCGATAATATTTATTGAGAGTCTACTATGTGCCAGACACTGTTTTAAGTCCTTAGGGCATACCAATGAATTAAAAATTCCTACCCTCGTAGAGCTTATATTCTAACAGGTACAGATAGGTGATGAATACAATCATAAAAAATGAGAAATGTGTATAAAAGACAAAAAATGCCATTGAATAAACCAGAGCAGGGTAAGAATGGTTGAAAATACTGGCATGGGGGGGTGGGTCACATGTTCAAGGTGGGTGTTTGAGGTGGGCTTTACTAAGAAAGTGATATTTACACAGAGACTTGAGGGAAGTTAGCCATTAGGGCATCCAGGGAGGAGTGTTCCAGGTAGAGGGGAAAAGCAGTGCAAAGGCCCTGAGGTGGGAGTTTGTCAGGCATGTTTAAGTCCAGAATGGCCAGAGTGAAGTAGAAGGAGGTGAGGTCAGAGAGAGGACAGGGGCCAGATC
>CAUYRH010057300.1:0-22132 GCA_963574655.1 Perodicticus potto
GACCCACACCTTTCACCATTAACTAAGATAGACTCTCACTGGATTAAAGATTTAAACTTAAGACATGAAACTATAAAAATACTAGAAGAAAGTGCAGGGAAAACTCTTGAAGGAATCGGCCTGGGCAAATATTTTATGAGGAGGACCTCCCGGGCAATTGAAGCAGCATCAAAAATACACTACTGGGACCTGATAAAACTAAAAAGCTTCTGTACAGCCAAGAACATAATAAGTAAAGCAAGCAGACAGCCCTCAGAATGGGAGAAGATATTTGCAGGTTATGTTTTCAGCAAAGGTTTAATAACCAGAATCCACAGAGAACTCAAACATATTAGCAAGAAAAGAACAAGTGATCCCATCTCAGGGTAGGCAAGGGACAGAAACTTCACTGAAGAAGACAGGCACACCATCTACAGACACATGAAAAAATGCTCATCATCCTTAATCATCAGAGAAATGCAAATCAAAACTACTTTGAGATATCATTTAACTCCAGTAAGATTAGCCCATATCACAAAATCCCAAAACCAGAGAAAAGGGAACACTGGTGGTAATACAAACTAAATTGTTCCTTTTGGAAAGATGTTTAGAGAACACAATAGACCTGCCATTTGATCCTACAATTCCTCTATTAGGTATATATCCAGAAGACCAAAAATCACATTATAACAAAGACATTTGTACCAGAATGTTTATTGTAGCCCAATTCATAATTGCCAAGTCATGGAAGAAGCCCAAGTGTCCATCGACCCACAATTGGATTAATAAATTGTGGTATATCTACAGCATGGAATATTATGCAGCCTTAAAGAAAGATGGAGACTTTACCTCTTACATGTTAACATGGATGGAGCTGGAACATATTCTTCTTAGCAAAGTATCTCAAGAATAAAAGAAAAAGGCTCGGCACCTGTGGCTCAACAGGCTAAGGTGGGCACCTGTAGTCCCAGCTACTTGGGAGGCGGAGGAAAAAGACTCACTTGAGCCCAGGAATTGGAGGTTGCTGTGAGCTGTGATGCCACAGCACTCTATCCAGGGTGACAGCTTGAGGCTCTGTCTCAAAACAAACAACAACAACAAAAAGAGTAGAAGAAAAAGTATCCAATGTACTCAGCCTTACTATGAAACCAATTTATAGCTTTCATATGAAGGCTATAACCCAATTAGAGCCCAAGAAGAAGGGTAAAGGGGAGTGGGGGGAGAATGGGTGGAGGGAGGGTAATTGGTGGGATCACACCTACGGTGCATCTTACAAGGGTACGTGTGAAATTTACTAGGTGTAGAATATAATTATCTGAACACAATAACTAAGAAAATGCCGTGAAGGCTATGTTAACGAGTTTGATGAAAATATTTCAAATTGTATATAAAACCAGCACATTTTACCCCATGATTGCATTAATGTACACAGCTATGATTTAATAAAAAGAAATAATAAAATAAAATGAAACTAAACAGAAAAAAAAAAGTCTGAAGGTGACATAGTCCTGGGCAGCACAAAGGTAAAGCTCCAGTGAATTTATTGGAAATGACTGTTGCTTTGGCAGCAAATGCAGGAAACCAGAGGCAACAGCTGCAGCTTCTGCTCCCAGTTCCTCAGGGAATGACGTTAGAGGTGGGAGGGCCTGGAGTGAATGTCACCAGTGCAAATTGGTCCCACTCTATAAAGGAGCTGAAAATCTGCAAATCTACTTTTATTATGATATTTGAAGCAGTAGAACATCCCGGGGAACAAGCACTGGCCTCAGGCAGTGAAGACAGATTTGGTTAAGGACAAGCCCATTCCAGCCCCTACTCTCATCCTAGCTCCTTGTGAGCCTTTGGGCAAAGCCCTTCTAACCAGCAGCTCTAGAAGGAAAATGCCTGTGACAACATCTTTCAAGCTCAGAAGTGATATGAGCAGTGGCTACTTTTGCCAGGCTCTGGAGTCAGAGTGCCTGGATTTGAATAAAAACCCCAAGCTTTACTAGCTGCGTGTCCTTGGGGGAGCTGCTCTTCCTCCCTGGGCTTCAGCCCTTCCAGCCATCACTTGCATTTGTTCTCTCTCTCCCACTGGGCTGTAGGTTGCATTTCACTCATTTTGACCTTCTGGTGGCATCTGATTAAAAGGGTCAACGTGCCTAACTCTGTCCATTTTAAGATTTAAGTTGGGAGCCGCGGCCAATAGGCATCACTGGGATTCTAAAGAGGGAGACAGAGGTAATTTGTGGTGCTTGTGCTTGGAAAGTTTTGGACAAGAGACTGTATTTAGGCTGGGATTGCACAATCAGACATTAGGAGGTGCTGCAGGCACAGAGAGATTTAGGGGCTCCGACGAGGTCATGAGGCCTCAGTCCCCTTCCTCCGTCTCCCAGCCCAGCTCTCCTCTCTCCCTCTTCAGAGGAGCTTGCCTCACCTCGGCCAGATGGACCTGCGGCCATGTAGGAAACAAGTGAAGCTGGGAGCAACCCGGCTGTGATGTGGCTTCACTGCAGCCTTCCTGGGCATCCTTTATGACACTGTTCCTATAAGAACACGCATCCTGGGTTCCACACATGTGCTTTCCCAACAAGCTTTTGGAATATAAGTAAGCAGAAGTTAGGGGTGCTTTGTTAACATTTGAACCGATACCCATTCATCTAGCTTCCCACCTTTGATAACAAAACAGCAGCTGACCAAAGTGCCCTCCACACAAAACTCACAAGAGACCAAACTTGGCCCCAGATGAGAGTTTAGACATTTTTATATTTAGACCACTTTGTCCTATTATGTGACTTCTTTGCCCTCAGCCCCCTTCATTCATTCCTTAGCCCCACCCCAACACCACAATCTTCCCTTCCCACTCACGTCTGCCAAGTCAGATAACACCTGTGCTGGAAAGAAGTGTTAAAGATTGCACCTGTCTCCAAATGATCAGCTTGTCTGCTAACTTGACAGTGCACTTTGACAACCACGACCAGGTGATAATAGTAGCAGGAACTCCCACGAGAATGAAGCCAAACGGCAGTTCACCTGAGCTGACCAAGGCAAACCTCCCCCGCCCCCGAGGGGAGGGACTTCCGCGAAGGCAGCACCTTGGCAGGACTAAGCGTAGAAAGCAAGATTGCAATGACTTGCGGTTTTATCTGTACAGGTCCTTTCAGTGCAAGCAAAAGAATTCCATCCTGGATCATCATGGAGAAATGCAATTCATTAGAGGGACTTGGGTGTCCACAAAAGAGGAAGGAAATCTGACCAGCTGTATCTTAGAGAGCATAGGACTCACATGGTTCTGAGACCCTAAACACAGGAACCATTTTCTGTCCTTGTAAGATTCATTCAAGTTTTAAATTTCCAGAGGTCTGGTTGACCCACTCCTGAGAACCCAGCACTGCTCTGAGCAATGGAGTAAGGTTGGTTCCCGCAGGAAAACCAAGGGTCTGTGACCAGGGAGCAGGCAAACCACACATCTCCACTGCATGGGTCACACTGCTGCATGGGCGGTTCTCCCCTGCAGACTCTGGGATTGCTATTCTGGGCTGTTTCCCTCTTTCTCCATGAGAACTTCCAAGATAATGTTGTTAAAATGCATTCAACAGCAACATTTACAGGTGTTTTACTGAGTGTCCTTTTGCTGGTTGCTGCACTCACAAAAGTAGAACTACAACATTATCATGGCTGCCAAGGTTTAGAAGGGTCAGATGGATATGAAACTTATCCAGGATAATGCTAGTAATGTGAGAGAAATGTGTGTAAAGGCAATGGGGGCCAGAGGAGCATGGCCAGGTCCACCCAGGGAACAGGGGCTTGAGAAAAGCATCCTTGGGGAGCTGAGCCTGGGGAGATGGGGTAGGCAGGGAACCGAGCCTGGGGCAGGTGGCTTGCAGGGTGGCATTCTAGACAGCAGGAGAGTACTCAGAGGAAGGATGAAGGTGCAGAGGCACCAAACAGCCTGGATTATTAAAGACCAAGACTAAGTTTGCAAATGCAGATGATGAACTGGGTTATGTTGAAAGACAAGACCAGGCCAGGTCAAGGAAGGCCTTCCTAGCCCGTACTAAGACTTTGCAAAGAGTCTGTAGGCAAGGGTTTGAAGCAGAGCAGCGACAGAACCTGATTTGCATTTTAAAGAGATCCTGATAACCTAGAATAAAAAATGGATAGAAGGCTGGAAGATGAGAAGTAGAGAAAGATTAGAAAAGTGTTGCAAAAAGGAATTATACATGTCAGTTGCAATGAGAGTGGGGGGGAGGCAACACACAGGCAGGTTCAGAAACATCTACAGGAATTAGAGCTGAGTTTTTAGGAGTGGTGTGGGAGGAGGAGGCATCCAGGATCGCCCCGGGTTTATGGTTTGGGTAAAGACACAGACGGTGACACTTTTCCCCAAAGCCGAAGTCTTCAGGAAAGAAGAGGAGTAGGTTGGGGAGATAAGTTCAGCGTCAGACAGTGGGTCTTGGGATGTCCAGTTGGACGCCAGGAGGAACTCTCCAGTAGGATGGTGGATCGTGGCATCCCAGAGCCAGGAGGCTTCAGCATGTGGGAGATGGGTGGGAAAGGAGAAGAGACGGTGGCCTGAGCTGAGTGCCTGGGAGCAGAGAGCGAGGAGCCAGTGGAGGAGTCTGGGGACGTCTGGGGAGGAGCTCTCGGGGAGTAGGAGACAGCTGACGGAGTACTGTCTGAGAAGCCAGCAGAGGAAGGTGTCTTAAGATGAGAAACTGCCCAACCAGATCAGGTGCCTCAGAGAAATCATCTAGAGTAAGGCTCAAAGAAAAGTCGGATTTAACGTTTCAAAGGTCGCTATTAGGCCTAAGCCAGAGAACTGTCAGTGGAGTAGTGGGCCAGGGCCAGACTGGGTGAGTCCAAGGTGAGGGAGGGGTGCGTTAAGCAGTGGGAGCTGTGACCCCAGGAGCCTGCTCCCTACATACCTCCCTTCCAAGGCACCAGGGGTCCTGGGGCACATGTGACCCCGCACTGCTGGCACCAACATAACTGGGACTCTGACAAGGAGATCATGAAGCCATTCATTCATTCAATTACCTGCTCTATCAAACACGTACAGTGTCTACTCTATGCCAGGCGCTAGCTAGGCGCCTGGGCCCAAAAGATGAGTAAGACCCAGATTCTGACCTAGCATCCCTGCCCTAGAGATCTTGATTTTCTTCTTTTTCCTTTTCCTTCCCTTCTCTTCCCTTCCCTTCCCTTCCCCTCCTTTCTCTTCCCTTCCCTTTTCTTCTCATTCCTTTTCTTTCTTCCTTCCTTCCTTCCTTTTCTTTTTTTTTTTAGAGATGGGGTCTTGTTATGTGGTCTATCAGGTCTCAAACTTCTGGCCTCAAGTGATCTTCTCACGTTGACCTCCCCAAATCCTGAAATTACAGGTGCGAGCCACCATACCTGGCTGAGATACTATTTAGTGGAGGAAACACACACAGAGATCATACACGTTGCCTTGTGATGGAGCCTGTGTCACAACTGAGTTAAGAAAGACCAGAGAAATCACGGAAGGATTCACGGAAAAGGGACAACTGAGCCGGGTGTTTAAAATCTGTCATGTACATGAGAACCAGCCAAGGAACTCCTTGAACCAGGGGAGTGACATGATCAGACTTTTGTTGTAGTTTCATTCAGAAAAGTGATTAATTTTCACAAGTTTCACGAGTTCATATAACTAGTATCCAGATCAAGAGCAGGACATGTCTTGCCCCCAGAAGCCCTCATGTCTTTTCCTAGGCAACACTATTGTGACTTTTGTCCCCCTCCTTTTATATAAAAAAGTCTGTTTCATTTGTGTCTGGTGCTCAGTATGACATGTTCGGGATTCCTCCACATCCCTGTATACTTTGCTCACTTTCAGGTTTGTGTTTTTAGGAAAATGTGATAAAAACATGAGTTGTATGTGGGAATTAATCAGTCTTTTCCTTTGTTCTGAGGTCGGGGGACATACGATTAACCAACCGCCTTGGCTCCTTATCCCTCACCACATTTAAGTGGGTGCGACACGCTCTCCCCACCTCCCCGCCTCCTCCTTAGGACTCATTATCCATCTCTCAGATTGCTGATAGTGCTCTTCTAAGCTCAAGTTCTTGGCCAGGTGCAGTGGCTCACAGTTCTAATCCCAGCACTTTGGGAGGCTGAGACGGGAAGGTCACATGAAGCCAGGAGCTTGAGACCAGCCTAGGAAGCATAGCAAGAACCTATCTCTAAAAACAGATCAATTAATTAGCTGGACGTGCTGGTATGCATCTGAATTCCCAGCTACTCGGTGGCAGGCTGAGGCAGGGGCATCACTTGAGCCCAGGCATTTGAGGCTATAGTGATCAAACTGCTGCACCCCAGCCAGGGCAATAGAGCAAGACCCTGTTTGCTTTTTTTTAAGAGCAGGTTTTCTTGTATGTCCATGTGTGTACATGTTGGTATATGCAGAAGTGTGTGTGCACGTGTGTGTGCGCAGGAGTGTGTGCGCACATGTGTGTGCAGGTATGTGTGTGCACACGTGTGTGTGTGCAGGAGTGTGTGCACAGGAGTACTGGCCAGGGAGGGAAGAAGGGATTTTGCAGGGTTTGCTTCAGTCTGTGTTCCACTGGGGCAGTGGCAGGTGTGGTGGACAGGCGGTTCCAGAGACAGGCCAGCTGTAGGGCGTACTGCTATGACAGAGTAATAAGGGGAACAGTGGCAGTGCCCAGTAATAAGGGAACTGCCCTCGAAGGAGACCTAAGTCATTACTGTCATTCTAACTGCCATTCACCGGGACACTCAGGAAGCTTGCAAATCTCAGAGCAATCCATTCCCCACTCCTGCTGGAAGAAAAAATGAGAAATAATACACCAGGAGGAATAAGTAATTCCTGCCTGTCTTCTTAAAAATACATCAAGACCCTGCAGAGAATACGCTTTCAAACCAAGGCCTTCAGATACTGAGCAGTCAGGTGGCTTCCGCGGCTGCCTGACAGTGCCCCATAAAACTCCTGAAAGAAGAGGCTATATTGCCAATAAAACCCTACCCCGGATTCTCTCTTGGCTGAGGTTTGTCCTAGGAGTCCTCTATTCTTTTCCTGGCCTCGTCCAAGGTTAATAAGCTGACATTTTCAAGGGCAATCATAGATATATTAATAAAAGAGATCAGGCTCTTCTCCCTCTCTGCCTAGAATGAAGATTTATTCTTTCTAAAATTGACAGTAGCAGAGTTGTGAGACCTGGCCTGCCATTTGAAAAGATCACAGCATAAATCCTGTAGGGGCAAGTTGGAAGTGGTGTGCTGGGAAGTCCACAAGACAACGTCTCATTGCCTATAAAATAACCTGTATGCTGACTTTTCTCTGTATGAGCATCCAAGCTAGCACTCTGCCCCCACTCCCCACCCCTCTGTGTGTGTCTGATTATTTTATATGTTGGTGGAGTGGCTTCCGGCTTAGAAATGACATCCTCCACTCACCTTAGAACGCTGACCGGGAAGCAAGGTCCTGAGAAGTCAAAGGTTTTGTCCAAGAACTTCTAGCTACTTAGGGACAGAATTTGAACTAGATAATTTCAAAAACCACTCTCTTCCCTCCTAAACAAGTTCCTTTTCTATGTGTTCCTCAGTGACCTCCTGGCGGAATTTCTCTGCTTATTCCCGGTCTTATCTGTAAATGAGCAAGGTCACTTACTCTCTCCTTTGGATCTCCAGGAATGTTTTCTTCATTGCATCAAGTCTTATTTTAGGAGCTAGGCATAGTAGCTCACACCTGTAATCCCAACACTTTGGAAGGCCAAGGTGAGGGGATCCCTTGAGCCCACAAGTTCAAGACCAAGCTGAACAAAATGGTGAGACCTTGTTTCTAAAAATTAAAAATTAAAAAATTTAGCCAAGCATGGTGTCGCATACCCGTAGTCCCAACTACTCAGAAGGCTGAAGGCAGGAGGATGACTTGAGCCCAGGAGGCTGACTTCAGAGTGAGCTCTCATCATGCCACTGCACTGCAGTCCAGCCTGGGCAACAGAGAAAGACCCCATCGCTCCAGAAAAAGACATATTCTCAGAAAAAATATGATATAATAACCACATGAGTTCATTAATGGTGGCTGATGAGTCATATGGAGTCCCCATTGCAGAAAATTTGCATTTCAATGGGGCAGAGACATGTACATGCCTCAAATATTTACCATGCTCTGAGTTCTCAGCACATATTAGGCTATACCTGGCCATCCTGGTGAAATCAGGTGTGGCCACACAACCTACTTTGGCCAATAAAATATAAGTGGAAGTGTCACATGTCACTTCTGTTGGAAGCTTTGAGAACCAGCGTGTGAGTTGTCACGTTACTTCTGAAAGTGTTTGTCAAGGTGGAGCGCCTGTGAGCCTGCATCCCTTAGTGACCACAGTGAACAGAATCTCCCAACCCACCCGGGTTAGACCTGCAGGAGAGTGAGAAATAAGTTCTGCTGAATTAAGCCTCTGAGATTTGGTTGGCATTTCTTACTGCAGCATAACCATGCATACTCATTCTGATCCACATGCTGTGGAATTTCAGGCTTTGAAAATTGTATCCCCAGCAGCACTGGCCCGTTGAGAGGTCACATCATTTCGCCCCAGACTTCTGTGACCACATGGACCCAGCCACAGTGTGATCAGCATCTGTTGGTTGAACTTATTGAGAGTATTTGTTGTCTTGAAGGCTGAAGAAGTGGTTGAAAGTGAGCACAGGTCACAAAACACATCCTTCATTTCTCTTCAAGGCCAAGTGCATCTCCAAGTGTGTGTGTGCCTGGGGAAGGGCCTGTTGGTTGAGTCCAGAAGATGATACAGCCTGGCCTATAAGCCCAGGCTCTATAGCTTATTGAACTGCAATGCAATTCCTTTGTTCTGATTTGCTTTTTTCTTATATGAGTTAAAACTACTTGAATGACCTATTTGCTTTCCTCTAAAAATAAAGCATAATCAAATCTTGGCAGTTAGTGTCAGAGAGGTACAGCCAAATCTATCCCTGTCATCTATTGTAAATTCATTCACTGTAAATTAAGTTAGTAAGAGCCTACTATGCACCCTTAGAGACGTCTCCTGCCTTAGCATTGCAGTCTAGCAGAGAAGAGAGGCACGTCAACGAGTAGGAACAGAAAGTGAGCCCTGACTATAGCCCAGCCATTCCGTGAACATTTAAGCACAGCCATCATGTCCTAGGTGACAGAATTCCTAGAAAGCATAGATGCAGGACAAAAGCAGGGTGGGAAGATTTGGAAGCGATGGCCTCTATCTGAAGGAAGGGAGGTGTCCTAGTTCCTATTGCTTCATAACGAACCACCCAAAACCGAGTGGCCTAAAATAGCCATTGTTTTAAATGTCTGGGTTCAGGGGTTGGGGATTCAGACAGGGCACTACAGAAATGACTTGTTTCTGCCCCTTAACACCTGAAGACGCTGAGGCTGAAGGTGATATGACTATAGACAGGAGTCATTTGGAGCTCCTTCCCTGACATATCTGGTGCTTGGGCTGGGGTGAGTTCAAGTCGGGGCTTAGCTGTGACTGGAAGACTATGTGTAGCCTTTCAGTGTGGCTTGAGCTTCTCATGCATAGTGGGTTCCACTAGGGAACATCCCAGAAGGGGCCTCAATAGACAGCGAATGTTCCAAGAGCAGCAGGTGCACCTTACATGGCCTTTTGTGACCTGGCCTCAGAAGTCTTACAATGTCACACCCTCTGCGTTCAATAATATAACAGTCACAGAGGCCAGGCCAGATTCTAGGAGTGGGACACACATACCACCTTTCAATGGAGGAGTGTCCAAGAATTTGCAGACATGTTTAAAACCATCATGGTGAAGGAGGGAACAGAGTCTGCTAACTGTCTAACAAGGTTCCATTTTTCACCTTCCTACTAACAACATCCCGGTGTTAGACAGTTAACTCTGATTTTTTTTTTTAAATCTCCTTTTTCTAACCTCCCTTGAAGACTCAAGTGCAATGAGAAGAAAGGAGAAGCCAGTGGATAAAGCTTCTTGGGAAGTTTCTTAAAGAACTTTAAGGAATGGCTCAGCACCTATAGCTCAAGTGGCTAAGGCACCAGCCACATACACTGAGGTTGGTGGGTTCAAATCCAGCCTGGGCCTGCCAAACAGCAATGACAACTATAACCAAAAAATAGCTGGGCTTTATGGCGGGTGCCTGTAGTCCCAGCTACTTGGGAGGCTTAGGCAAGAGGATTGCTTAAGCCCAGGAGTTGGAGGTTGCTGTGAGCTGTGATGCTATGGCATTCTACCCAGGGCAACAGCTTGAGGCTCTGTCTGAAAAAAAAAAAAAGAACTTTAAGGAACATTTGGTATACTCTTCTGGAAAGTATCTGTTTTTTCCTCCTCCTCTTCTTTGTTCTTCCCACCCGGAATGCAGAAGATATTACAGTGGGAGCTCCAGCAGCCGTCTTGAGACCAGGAGGCAACCTTGAAGACGAAAGCTGCACACTCAGGCTGATGGAGCAGAAACATTAAAGATTGGGTCCTAGGAGGAACTGTGGAGCCCAAACCAACCCTGACTGCCTTTTCTCCTTTGAATTTCAAGTTATGAGAGAGTAAAATAAATATCTTATTTGGTTGTCTCTATCACCAAAATCAATCTCCAGCTCACACAAGGGATGAGAATTACAGAAGAAGACATGTCACTTAACTTTTTTAAAGTAATAATTTTACAAGCATGTGCTAAAATGAGCACTAAGTTGCCAGGTAAACAGTGTGAGGAAGAACGTTCCATGCAGGAGAAACAGTAAGGTTAAAAAGTCGAGTAAGCAGAGAAGTTCATAGTGAAGACATCTGAGCATGTTCTCTTGAAAAACAAGATGTATTAATGTGGCTTGGTGAGGTTACTTGTAAGTTATCCCTGATGACTCCAGAGGTGGAAGTAACGTGACTTCAGGAAAGTTGCAAGAGGCAGGGGCAGCGCACAGATATTTCACAGTAAGTTGCAATTAAATAATCCCATATTTTGTACCCTAGTTAATAAATAATATTAACTCCAAGTAACTAAGAAGAGAGAATAGAGAAACTCCAAGTAACTGAGTGATCAAGAACTCCTTAGAGACTTTCTAAATGAGTTTGGCAACGTCTACATCTCAGTTAGTGATGAGACATCTTAATTCTATGACTATGTCAATTATGCTGTTGTTTAATTTACTTTTAGAATGAAACATTAGGATATGGTCACCCTAAGTGCCAGAAAATGAAACCCATATACAGTAGAACCTCTGTAAGCTGACCACCCCAGGGACTATAACTAACTGGTCAGCATACATGATGGTCAAGCATGCGGAACTGGGCCTGCTGTACTCATGCATACAAGTGGTACATGTCCGGTCAGTGAGAATCAGGTCGACTTCAGGAGGTGGTCTGTGTTGGGAGGTGGACAACCACCAAGGTTCTATTATATTTTGCAAGGAATCAGTTTGCACCTGATTACTATTTATATAATCAGAAACAGTGACAATAATTTTTTTGGCCTAATATTCCATTCTACATTTGAATTACCTTAAATGGCTTATTTTCAAAGATTGTAAGATGGTGGTGTGACTTCTATAAGCAAATGGGAGATTATTTTAATTTCTGGGAAAAAAACTAGAAAAAAAGATGAGCCAAATTGCACACCTAATTTTTGAACATGTCTCCAGCTTTATCTCTGGGCTGCTCTGATGGGAAACAGCACAGGGTCCCAAGGGCTAGCCCCAGACTAGCTGTACAATCTTGGGGTAAGCTTCAATTTCTTCAACATAAAATGGTAATAACTCAGGCCTACTTCAGAGAGTCACTGTGAGGTTTTAAAAGAGATCAACCTTGAAAAGTGCTTAGAGCAGTATTTGAATTCAATAAATGTCCATGAATGCAAATGCTAATTTTCAAAATATGCCTTTACCTCTTAGAACATCATGGCTCCTCTGGGGGCACCCGTCTTGCCAATTTCACACAGTGCTAGTTGTATACATAATTTGTGCTCAGTCAATACTTGCTGGTTGAGTATAACACTTGCTTTCAAGGAGTTGGCTCACACATAAAAATCGGAAAAGTGTGATGCTAGGAGAAATTAATGTTTTTGTTGGTGGGGGGAGAGGGTTGTTTTTTCCAATTTTGTAGCACATATTCATAATCCAGAAGTCTATTCTGATTTATTTGTGGCTCACTTAATCCTCAAGTTTCTAGAACAAAACTCGATTTAAAAGTCTACTAGGGAATTAGGTAAGTAAAAAAAATCCCCATTCCCCTCAAGTTATTTAATGATGGAATAATATTCACCTAGAGAAAGCTTGCCTTTCTTTCTTTCTTTCTTTCTTTCTTTCTTTCTTTCTTTCTTTCTTTCTTTCTTTCTTTCTTTCTTTCTTTTCTGTCTTTCTTGTTGAGACAGAGTCTCACTCTGTTGCCCTGGTCTAGTAGTGTGCCATGCTGTCATCATAATTCATAGCAACCTCAAATGCTTGGGTTCAAGTGATCCTCCTACATCAGCCTCCCAAGTAGCTGACTATAGGCACCCACCACAATGCCCAGCTAGTTTTTCTACCTTTAGCAAAGACAGAGTCTTGCTCTTGATAAGGCTGTTCTTGAACTCCTGAGCTCAAGCCATCCACCCATTTCAGCCTCCCAGAGTGCTAAGCTTTCAGGAATGAGCCACCACACCTGGCCTAGAGAAAGCTTTCTTTGTAGATAATGTTCTGGTGTTCTGATGTCATCTCTACTCATTGCAACCCTCTCTCTTCATCAATCCATCACCAATCCAGTCGCCAAATCTTTGATCAACTCATACTATGTGCTAGGCCATAGGTCTGTGTTGCTATGCAAGTACACACGTATCCTGTGCCCTTATGATGCATACAGTCCACTGGAAAGACAGACTTGAAGTAATAATGCAAAGAAATCAAAATTGTAATTATAAGTTGTGTAAAGAAAAATAGCGACAGCAATGTTTTCTTGAAGAACTGGGGCACACACACACATATGCTTACATACATATATGGATAGGCACAGATGCCTTATTTGAGCTTTTGAATTTGTGGCATCATGAATTTTATTGGTCAGTAGCTACAATCTAAACCGAACTGATACTTGTATGCGGCATTGGCATAAAAAGAGCCAGTCACCTTTTCTTTGTGTATATCCCTTCTCTCGCTTCTTTCTGACTATAATACGACAGGTGTCGAGGACTGACGGATCCTATGCTAAAGGCTGGAAGACGCACACAGCATTAGGAGGCAGGGGCTGCTGTTTTCCCCATTTCCAGATGAGGGAATGAGGCAAAGGGAAGTCAACCCAAAGTCAGCCATGACGGTTATGACTCAGTCTCTGCATCAGACGCAGCAGGCAGGTGGGGCCTGTGGGAGTCGACAGTGTACAGGGTCCTCATGGAGATGTGGGAAGCCAGGATGTGGCAACAGGTCAGCCTGTATCACAAGAGGTGGGCCTGGGAACGGCCGTAGAGTTGGCTTCTTACTGGCACCAGCTGGCTCCTCTACTCCCATCACCGCAACAGCCTCTTCTGCTGGGATGGCATCTCATCTCTAGCCCCTCAGCCTAGAGGTCCCAGGCATGAATTGCCAGCTCTTTCAGGACACTTCTACCTCAGGGTGTCCAGCACTTTAAGCTTAGAAGCAGCAAACTCATGGCCACCACCATCCCAACCCCATCTCCTTTTCCTCCTGTTCTCTCCTCTCCATTTATGGCATGGATTTCAGAGTCATCTTAAGCTTTCTCCACCTCCCCCCAATGTTAAGTTACTCACAAGCTGAGTTTTTGCAATCCCCCAATTCTTACTTAACTCTTGTGGCTCTTGTCTGACAACAACTCCAGGCGTCCCCTATGAAATGTTTTCCACTGACACTCCTGTTCACTCAAAATCTGTGTCCCTGCATGACAGCCCACACATCCTCCCCATGCCTCTCAGCTTAGATGTTGAGAATCTTCACTGTACTTGAAATGTGTTTCTGGTACATGAAAGAGCCTAAGGGATTTCTGAGACAGGGAAGCAGATCAAATCTCCTTTGGGGATAGATGCTGGTGTCAGCAGATGCACTCTGCTCTTTGAAAATTGAACTTGGCAATTCCTCAGAAGCACTTGGCTGCTCCCCAGTGCTGTGTTAGCGGGCGCTCCAAAGAAGCAGGCTCCCTGACTGTCCTGAGATCATCTGTAAGGGGAGCCAGCTGCTCAGAGAATCCAAGGCCAACTTTTCAGGGGCCTGTGCCAGATTATACTTCTGTGTAGTATATGTCTCTGGCTGTGTGGATGGGGGGCTACATGTATGTGCCTGGGCGTGTGGACTAAATTTCTCAAGGCACAGGTGGGGGAAGGATGTCCAGCCAAAGAGAGATATCAGACTATTAGAAATTGCTAGTGATTTGGACACTTTTTGAAGGACTGAATTTAAAAGAAAACGTCCATGTTTGCACCAAATGTTAATGACTACCATTATTTATAAAGAACTCAATGACTTAAAAAGCATTTTACACATGGTATCTCATTTAGTCCTTGTAAGAATTCCAGAGGAAACTCTAATCACCCCACCATGTACCTTTCCTTCAAAGTATTTGTCACAATGACAATTTTGCATGTCTTTCTGAGATTTAAAACAATTCATTGTCTTCCCATTAAACTGTAAGAAATACTCACTCACCATTCTAGGCTTAGCACCTGCCACAATGTCCTGGAATTTAGTAAGTGTTCAGTCAATAGCTAGTGCGTAGGCCGGGCATGGTGCCTTGTGCCTCTGATCTCAGCCACTCCAAGGGCTGAGGCAGGAAAATCGATTGAGCCTAGGACTTTGAATTCAGCCTGGGCAACATTCTGGAAAATCCCTACCTTGAACTGGGAATCTCCCCTCTCCACTTACTTGAATACGGAGGGCTAACGATGGCAGGCCCAGGGCCCCACCGTGTGCACAAGGATGGGGTCCCAGAAGCACATGATTCCTGCTTCCCGCTTCCAACTCTGCCTCCCTTAGAACCTCTTAGGAGGCTCCCCCAAGCCTTGAGAGGAGTGCCTCAGAGTTGATTTTACCACTTTCCTGTGATTATTATGGCCAAGAAATTCATTTTCAGTGTTCTTTAGCAGTATTAGTTAGGGAATCAATGTGAACTCTTTTCACCTTTGTGAGGAGTATCTATTGGAATGGAAAACAGAATCTCTGGAGGCTGGTGTATTGTGCTTTGGACCCCCTCCCTGGGCAATGAGCAATATGTATTCTTGCCACAAAACTCTGGAAAACATCTGACAAATCAGAGCCCCGCATGTGTTTCTCTTTGCAGTGTCCCTGAGGCATTGTAAACAAGGCTGGCTGACCCCCGGGCCCATCTGCCACTCCTAACCTTGCTGAGAATCAGCACTCTTTGTCCCTCCGGCCAAATCAGGTAGATGGGCGAGAAGCTCAAAGATGAGTTGGAAGCTACTGATTTCTTCTTATTCCCAGTGTGATATTCTGCTACCTAAGCACCCATCCAAAGTGTTGAAATTGTTTATTCCAATCTCCATCCCCACTCTGTAAACAAATGATGAGAGAAAAGAGCTCTCTGACTAAGTGTTTGTGGATTCACTGGAGAATGAATTAAATCACTATTGAACGACAATTCTTGATCTATTCTAAATAAAATTTGAAGTGATAAGCTGCCCTTTTAAACATCCAGTTAACCTGGCTTAAATAAATCTTAGGCCCAACTTTCTCCCATGTGTGATTCTCTCTTGGTGTCATCCTTGGCATTGTTTTCGGAGAACAGGCATGACTTAATTTCTAATATGTCTTCTCCTCTGATGTCCCCATATCGGCTTGTGGGTCAGGCCCAGGACGCGAGGACAGGGACAGACAGCACAGGCACAGGGAGGGAACCCTGCACATTACAGGGTAAAAGTTGGGGGCCTCTCTGCGTAACTGAAACCTCTGGGAAATTTTGCATATAGTAAACTGGCTAAGCTGTGCTTTTAGCTTGGTTGCTTCTCAGGAAGAACTTTTTAATTTTCTGTTTTCCTTTGTTTTAAATTATCTTGCTTGTTTGTCCACACGATGTTCAAACTCATCAGAAAATTACCCACGTATTTTGGCAGTAGAATATACTCAGTGGGGCTGACCTCAGATTGTATTTATTTATTTATTTATTTATTTTATGGTCCTGCTTATACTAGTAATGACCTCAGATTTTAAAAGGAAATGGGGGGCCGGACCATGATGGTGGATGGGAAGGATGTTTAGCTCAGCTCTCCCGGAACAACAGGTGAGAGTGAGTGGGCTAGATCGTTCCCAGGGTGGAATATTGATTGGTGTGGAGTGGCAGTTTGGGGGGTGCAGTGAGGCGGCAGATTGCTGGACTTGGAGTGTAATCCAGAGCTGTGGAGACTGCCAAGAAAGGTTCTGCCCCATGGCTGCAGCAGCCCGACCACGCAGGATTGCAGTTCCCAGTTCACGGGGAAACTAGTTATTGCGTGGACATATTGGTGAAGTGTAGACTCCCCCGAAGAATTAGGTGGACGGCGTGGGGTGCCGTCTGGTGTGGCACCACCGCAGTTAGACGGCAGGAGAGACACTCAGATGGGAAAGATCCCTGATAGGAAGGGGCCTCTCTCTCTTGGAATTTGGGAGATGGCGGTCACCGCAGGCATCTTTGCGAGCAGGCCAGGTGCAGGCATTTGAGTCTCACCCACAGACAGTCGTCCTACACTCGAAACTCGCCCAGGATGTCCCGCACTTCACGGGAACTGTTGCAGGGAGAATTTGTGAAAACTGCCTGTGAAGATTTTTTGAGATTGGTGGAACCAGCAGTTGGGCAGGGTCTAGGCGCCAAGTGGGTAATCAGGCAAACACCAAGAATAATTTAAGCCGGGAAACAGCTGTGAGCCTGGGATCCACTGATGGCGCCACCTGGTGTCCAGAAAGTACATTGCAACAGGAATATATTCCTACTAAAGTCAATCCCTACTGCGTATATATGGTTGTATGTTTATATACATAATTTTGTTGCCTGTTTTTCTCTCTTTGCCCATTATTTTTGCTTTTTTCTTTTTTATTTCTTGTAGTAGATATTTTTAAAAATTTTTTTAATTTTTTTTTTCCTCTGCTTCCCCCCCCCCCTTTTTTTTTCTAGACAGAGTCTCACTATGTCACCCTCAGTGGAGTACTGTTGTATTGCAGCTCACGCAACCTCTAACTCTCTTGGGCTGAGCAGTTCTCTTGCCTTAGCCTCCCAGGTGGCTGGGGCTACAGGTGTTAGCCACAGTACCTGGCTGTTTTTTGGTTGTGGTTGTCATTGTTGTTTGGTGGGTCCTGGGCCGGGTTCAAGACTGCCAGCTGTTGTGTGTGTGGCTGGTGCCCTGGCCACTGGGCTACAGGCACCAAGCCCTCCCCTTTCTCTTATGGTTGCTGAGAGTGCTTACATTAGGCTATTCAAATTTAGTTTGTTTCTTTGTTTTTGATTGTTTGTTTGTGTGTCTGTGTGTTTATGTGTCTGATTTTGTTTGTTTGTATGTCTGTCTGTTTTGTTTCAAAGTGCCTTGTGTTCTCCTAAAACCTTGGGGTGGCTATTTTCCCTAACTGCAGTTTTTACATTCAACAAGAGCAAAGTGGTGTGGGAGATAATAGCCAACTGAAGCCAGCTTTCAATAGAAGCTCCCACCCAGAGGGAAAGATAATGGCCAGAAAGAACTCAACAAAGCTGAAGGGTGGGAGCTGAGCTGAGAGAAGAGATTGATAATTACATGTCTTCTCTGCTGAGGTAAGCTGCAACTCCAAAAAAATGAATTTCAGGTCCATAACCCACCCCAAAGAGGAGGCATGTCTGTCCCCTCCCTCAAGAGAGCTGCTTGCTTGCTTGCTGTGAGATCTCTACCAGTGAGTGGTGAACTGAGGTCCTCACCTCTCACCCCATGGGAGCAAGTTGCTGGAAGCTGGGACTCCTTCAGAGAGTCCCTGCTATAAGCCTGGGCATTCTCTTGTCTGGTATGAAGGCTGAACAAATATTTTCCCTGCCACTTTGAACTCCCCAGTCCACCATTCCCCCTGGCCTGGCAGTCTAGAAGCCCAACACCTACAGAGACCAGAACATTCACAGTTCTTTGTTAAGACTGGCCATTGCATGTTCTGAGGTAACATAGCTACACTGTACCTGCAAATCTGGTAACAGTGCAGAAAGGCACGGGGGCAAGGTGTCTGGCTTGGCTCTGAGAAAGAGCAACTCAGTGGTGGGCAGAGGTTTGGGTCTCTGTCTGATAGGTGGAGGCTCAGGAACCGCTGAGGCATGGGAACCTGAGTGGAGACACCTCCCCTTACCAGCAGCATTAATATAGCAATCCCGTTGGGGTCAAATTTTGGAGCGACACCTCCCCAATTCTGTGGACTGCTGGAGGGAGTTAGATCTTGCATTGTAGGAGCAGAGAGGCTGGGGCAGAGGCATGGTCTCTGAAGGGTGAAAAACTTTTGCTGCTTTGTTAACCTTTGGTTTAGAATGAGCTCAGGTGGAACACTCCCCAGTTTCCATTGAGCACAAAGGTAATCAGACCTCAACTCCCCAGCTGGCTGTTGACAGAGTGTGGTTGATTGGCTGACAAGGTATTGACTTCCCTCTGACTCTGGAAGGCCCAAATCCCTGGTGCATTTGCTCATTGGGGGGAACAGGGCCACAGCCCCTTGGGGCTGCACCCTGTGCCTGAGTGTGACGGAGGTGCAAGGTGGGGAAGGAGGCACCAGCCCCCCTGGACTATTTTGCTAGGCAGGCCTTTCTGACTCCACAGAGCACCAGAGTGAGTTACACTTGAGCTGCCAGTGGACCCCTGCTGCCTAGATGCTGAAGACCTTTCAAACTCTCCCACCTGATCAGTGTTTATGTTAACCAGGACAATTGGTTTGGAACTCTTGACCTGGGCCAATCACCTGGGGACCCACCAAGGATGTACTCTGGTTATGTTGTTGTGAGAGTGTGGGATTCTCCTCTTCTAGTTGTCACCTGTGTTGGGGTAGGGTGTCTTAGTTGCTTATATATCTCCGCAGCTGAGATTTCAGCCCCAAGCCACTGATTCACTAGGATTGGACAGAGACTAGTTGAATACAGGTCACAGCCATCTACCCCCACCACACCAAGCAGGTCCCCACAGTTTCAGGTTGAATGAGACCGTTGTAAAGCTCTAAGGGAAAAGCCGCAATCACCAGTCCAAGTTCTTTGGTAAAGGTCTAGTTAATTACAACTCCAAGAGCCCTCAATTCAATTTCACCTCACCAGCTTCTCTAGCCAGATGGTGAAAAATAATCATGGGGCGGAATCAGTGGAAAAACGCCAGCAACATGAATAATCAGAGTAGATCAACTCTCCCAAGGAATGACAAAGGAGACACAACAGAAGATCCCATTCATAAACAAATCACTGAGATGTCAGAAATTCAATTCAGAATTTGGATTGCACAAAAGATTAACAGAATGAAGGTAAAGTTGGAATTAGAAATTCAAGGACCAATTCAAAAGTTGTCACAAGAATTCATTGAATTCAAAGACAAAATCACCAAAGATTTTGACACATTGAGGCAAGAACTTTAGCCCTCAAAGATCTGAGAAATACAGTAGAATCCCTCAGTAACAGAATGGAGCAGGCAGAAGAAAGGATCTCTTACACTGAAGACAAAGCTTTTGAACACTCCCAAACGCTCAAAGAGGAAGAGAAGTGGAGAGCAAAAACAGATCATTCCCTGAGAGAATTGTGGGACCACTCCAAAAAAGCAAACATTTCCCTTATAGGCATCCCTGAAGGAGAAGAGGATTGTTCGAAAGGCACAGATACTCTACTCTGAGAGATAATTGAGGAGAACTTCCCAGGCATGGCAAGAGATACTGAAATTCAGATAACAGTTTCAGGACCTCAGCACAGGGATAACCCAAATAAAGCATCTTCTAGATACATTGTAATTAATTTTTCCAAAGTTAATATGAAGGAGAAAATGCTGCAAGCAGCCAGGCATAAGAAAATCATAACCAATAAGGTGAAGAATATTAGAATGACTGCAGATCTCTCTGCTGAAACTTTTCAAGCCAGAAGAGGATGGTCATCAAACCTCTAATCTCCTAAAACAAAACAACTTTCAGCCCAGGATCCTGTATCCAGCTAAATTGAGTTTCATTTATGATGAAGTTAAATATTTAATGACATACACACATTGAAGAAATTTGCCATAACCAAACCTGTTCTTCAGGATATTCTCAGACCCGTCCTCCATAATGACCAGCACAGTGCTCTACCACAAAAGTAAACTCTCTCTGAAATTCTTGACCAAAACCCAATTTCCACAGTGGTGAAAAGATTTAAAATGTCCACAGGACTTTTGAAAAAACGTGACACCCAAAATATTATCAGGCTTATCAATACTCTCAATTAATGTGAACTGCTTAAATTTTCCTCTTAAGAGAGACAGGTTGGCTGACTGGATACAAAAATCCAGGCCAGACAACTGCTGAATACAAGAATCTCATCTTACCTTAAAGGATAAATATAGACTCAGGATGAAGGGATGGACATCTGTAATCCAGGCAAATGGTAATCAGAAAAAAAGCAGGGGTGGCAATTTTATTTGCAGATACATAATGCTTTAAACCAACAAAAGTAAGGAAAGACAAGGATGGTCACTTCATATTTGGTAAGGGAAACACTCAACATGATGAGAAGTCAATTATTAACATTTATGTACCCAACTAGAATGCTCCTTAATTTATAAGGGAGATCCTAACAGACATGACCAATTTAATATCTTCCAGCACCATAATAGTTGGAGATTTTAACATCCCCTTGGCAGTGTTGGCTAGATCCTCCAATAAGAAATTAAGAAAAGAAATTTTGGACTTAAACTTCACCATACAGCAATTGAATTTAGCCAATATCTACAGAACATTTCATCCTAACAAAACTGAATGCA
The DNA here is from genome assembly GCA_963574655.1 of Perodicticus potto. Lineage (NCBI taxonomy): Eukaryota > Metazoa > Chordata > Mammalia > Primates > Lorisidae > Perodicticus > Perodicticus potto. The sequence continues at coordinate 20,828 of CAUYRH010057300.1, forward strand.
CATTCTTCTCATTAGCCCATAGAACATCTTCCAAAATTGATCATATCTTAGGTCACAAGTCTAAACACAGCAAATTTAAAAGTATAGAAATTATTCCTTGTATAATTATTCCTTGGTTGAATTCACCAATAATAGGTATCTGCATATTCATACAAGGGCATGGAAACTAAATAACCTTATGCTGAATGATATATGGATCATAAATGAGATTAAGAAGGAAATTGCCAAATTTTTGCAACAACACAATCATGAAGACATGAATTATCAGAACCTGTGGGATACTGCAAAGGCAGTCCTAAGAGGGAAATTTATGGCATTGTAAACCTTCCTCAAGACAATGGAAAGAGAGGAACTCAATAACTTAATGGGACATCTTAAGCAACTGGAAAAGGAAGAACATTCCAATCCCAAACCCAGCAGAAGAAAATAAATAACTAAAATTAGAGCAGAATTAAATGAAATCGAAAACAAAAGAATTATTCCAAAGATCAATGAAACAAAAAGTTGGTTTTTTGAGAAATTCAACAAAATTGATAAACCTTTGGCCAACCTAAACAAAAATAGAAATTTAACATCCCTAATATCATCCATCAGAAATGACAAAGGCGAAATAACAACAGACACCTCAGAAAGTCAAAAAATCCTTAATGAATGCTACAAAAAACTTTATTCTCAGAAATATGAAAATCCGCAAGAAATTGACCAATACTTGGAAGCACACCAACTTCCTAGACTTAATCAGAAAGAATTGGAAATGCTGAACAGACCATATCAAGTAATGAAATAGAATCAACTATACGAAATCTCCCAAAAAAGAAGAGTCTGGGACCAGATGGCTTCACATCAGAATTCTACCAAACCTTTAAAGAGGAACTAGTACCTATATTATTTAACATTTCCCAAAACATCAAAAAGGAAGGAATACTTCCCAACACATTCTATGAAGCAAATAATACCCCAATCCCCAAACCAGGAAAAGACCCAAAAAGAAAAGAAAATTATGGACCAATATCTTTAATGAGCATAGATGCAAAAGTATTTAATAAGATCCTAGCAAACAGAATCCAGTAACATATCAAAACAATTATACACCATGACCAAGTGGGTTTTATCCCAGGGTGTCAAGGTTGGTTCAACAGACATAAATCTATAAATATAATACACCACATAAACAAACTAAAAAACAAAGACCATATGATTCTCTCAATAGATGCAGAAAAAGCTTTTGACAATACAGCATCCTTTCATGATCAGAGCACTTAAGAGAATAGGTATAGAAGGTACTTTTCTTAAAGTGATAGAGGC
>CAUYRH010057301.1:0-10398 GCA_963574655.1 Perodicticus potto
GAGGTTGCTGTGAGCTGTGATGCCACGGCACTCTACCCAAGGTGACAGCTTGAGGCTCTGGCTCAAAAAAAAAAAAAGGGCTGATCTTGAATCAAAAATGATAAAATACCTCAGATCTGTCATCGAATACTATGGTTATCACAGATGTGATGTTACAGGCTTAGCAAGGCTAAGTCTAGTCCTTGTGGTTACCAGGTGGAAGCCAGTCCAGGGTCTGAGGCCAAAATCAAAAGATACATAAATCCAGTTTAAAAAACAACAAAAACAAAATCCATTTATGTATAAACTTTTCATTTCAAACTGATGCCACGATGGCAGATTCCCGCTCTATGGGCGCAACACTCCTGATTACCACTTTGTGTCCACCATGTTCCAGAGAAAGTCACTGATGAACTTCTTAGAGAGCTGGGTGCTGTCCAGGTGGATGGGCTGTGCAATGCTAGGACCATAATGAACTGAGGGCACACATGTAAGGAAACCCCAGCAGACACGGCCCTTTCTGCCAACCCATGGGGCAAGGATACTTTTGTTTTTTTGAGACAAGAGCCTCAAGCCCTGGGTAGAGTACACAGGTGTCAGAGCTCACAGCAACCTCCAACTCCTGGGCTCAAGCGATTCTCCGGTCTCAGCCTCCCAAGTAGCTGGGACCACAGAGGCCCACCACAACGCCCAGCCATTTTTTGGTTGTAGCTATCATTTTTGTTTGGCAGGCCCAGGCTGGATTCGAACCTGCCAGCTCAGGTATATGGGGCTGGTGCCTTAGCCACTGAGCTACAGGCACCAAGCCGGATGATACTTTAAAAAACATTTTATTTGGGGGCAGTGCCTGTGCCTCAGTGGGTAGGGCACCAGCCCCGTATACTGAGGGTAGCAGGTTCTGGCCCCGGCCAAACTGCAACAAAAAAATAGCTGGGCATCTGTAGTCCCAGCTACTCAGGAGGATGAGGCAAGAGAATCGCCTAAGCCTAGGAGTTAGAGGTTGCTGTGAGCTGTGACTTCACAGTACTCTACAGAGGGTGATAAAGTAAGACTCTGTCTCTAAAATTAAAAAAAAAACACAACATTTTGTTTAAAATACTGAGGAAATGAAATAAATTTTCATGAAAAAAAGTTGAATTCTAGGCCAGGTGCCGTGGCTCTGCCTATAATCCCAGCACTTGGGAGACCGATGTAGGTGGATTGCCTGAGCTCAGAGGTTCGAGACCTGTCTAAGGCAGAGTGAGAGCTCACCTGTAAAAATAGCTGAGCGTCAGCACCTGTAGCTCAGTGAGTAAAGTGTCAGCCACATACACCGATGCTGGCAGGTTTGAGCCTGGCCCGGGCCTGCTATATAACAATGACAACTGTAAATAAATAATAGCCAGGCGTTGTGGTGGGTGCCTGTATTCCCAGCTACTCGGGAGGCTGAGGCAAAAGAATCGCTGAGCCCAAGAGTTTGAAGTTGCTGTAAGCTGTGACACTAAGGCCCTCTCAAAAAACAAAAATAAAACATACCCTCTTAGCCATTTCTAAGTGTGCTGTTCAGTGCAGTCAGTACACTTAGTACTGTGCAATCATCACCACCCTCCATCTCCAGAACTTTCTCATCTTCCCAAACTGAAACTGTGTCCCCATGAAACCCTCTCTGCACCTGTCCCCAGGACCTGGCACCTACCATTCTACCTGCTGTCTGTGAATCTGAGGACTGTAGGGACCTCCTCTGAGTGGAATTACACAGGATCTGTCTCTTTGTGAGTGGTCTATCCCACTGCACATGATACCCAGTAGGAGGGTCTTTCTTGTTTTTTGAGACAGAGTCTCATTTTGTCACCCTGGTTTGAGTGCCGTCGCATCACAGCTCACAGCAACCTCCAACTCTTGGGCTCAAACAATCCTCTTGCCTCAGTTTTTCTTTTTTATGGCCAGGGCTGAGTTTGAACCCGCCACCCCTGGCATATGGGGCCGATGCCTTACTCCTTTGAGCCACAGGCGCCGCCCCTCAGTTTTTCTTTTTAGTGGAGATGGGGGGTCTCACTTTTGCTGAGGCTGGTCTCAAACTCGTGAGCTCAAGCAGTCTACCCACCTCGGCCTCTCAGAGTGCTAGGATTACAGGCTTGAGCCACCGTGCCTGGCCAGGAGATGCTTCCTTTTTAAAGCGGAATACTTTCCCAATGTATGGACCCACCACGTAGTGTACATCCACTCATCTGCCCATCAACATGTGGACTGTCCCCACCTCTTGGCTATAGTGAATAGTGCTGTTATGGACATGACTATGCAAATATCTGCTTGATTCCCTGGTTTCAATTCTTTTGTGCACATACCCATAAGGGGGCTTGTTGGATCATATGATAATTATATATATTTTTTTACTTTATTTTTTTTTGGAGATAAAGTCTCACTCTGTTGCCCAGGCTAGAGTGACATGGCCTCAGCCCAGCTCAAATTCCTGGGTTCAAGTGATCCACCTGCCTCAGCCTCCTGAGTAGCTGGAACTACAGGCACCTGGCACCACGCCTGGCTTTTTTTTCTGTTTTCCAGACACGGGTTCTCGCTCTTGTTCAGACTGGGCTCTAACGCCTGAGGTGAAGGGCCCCTCCTGCCTTGGCCTCGCAGAGTGCTAGGATTACAGACCTGATCCAATAGACTGTTCCATAGAGGCTACACCACTTTACATCTCCACCAACAGTGCACAGGAGTTCAGATTTCCCCCCAAAAAGGATACTGCCTTTGATCATCCCTGACTCAGACTCATAATCCCACTCAATTTTACTAACTTGGTGATAAAGTTGAGCCACGTACCTATGTGAAAAGACAAAAAAAAGAGAGAGAGAGAGAGAAGAGTTACTCCATATCAACTTCAATCAAAAACTGCAAGATTGAGCCCACACACCCCCATGGAACTTACACAGCAGAAGGGATTGTGACTGTTGTATCTTCGTCAACTTCTTTCTCCTGCCTTTCGAGATCTGCTTCAATCTCCTTGAGCTCCTCTAGCTCCCTGGTGAGCTGGGTGGACAGGTAGTTAAGGACCTTGGCCTTCAAGAGAGGACTGCCCATATGCTAACTCCAGATGTCCAAGGAGACCCAGGGCCTCTGGGTCTGAGCACGTTTTCTGCAGTGGCCCCAGCTCACAGCAAAGGATATAGGAGACTGGTCTTCAGCACAGCATCCTCCTGTCCAGCCTTCTGAACCTCAGCTTCCAGCTGATGCAGCTCTGTGCCTCCCTGCTGAGCCTGCTCTTTTGTGTCCAGAAGGCTTTGGGCCACTTCTTGCTCCATGGTGAGGATCTCTGCAAGGCAGGAGAGAGGTAGGCTCCTTATGGTCTGTCCTTCCCCCAGGAGGGCAAAGAGAAGGGGGCTCAGCTGCCTGTTAGGTCTCCCTGTGTCGCCCAGGATGGAGGACAGAGGCACTATCACAGCTCACTGCAGTCTCAAACTCCTGGGCTCAAGCGATCTTCACTCTTCAGCCTCCCCAAATGCTAGGATTATAGGAGTGAGCTGCCGCCACCATGCCCTGCCAAACCTGGTCTTCCTGTGCACATTATTATTAGTTTATAATAATACTGTGTAGCAAGAAGCATGGGACTCACTTTCCGCAATAGATGAGCCAGCCAAGCTCAGCAGCTCCCCTCCACTCCCCCAGCTCTGATCCTCATCTTCCTCAGCCAGGTCCTTCCTCCATCCAGGACCATCCTAACAGCCACCCTACTGTCCTCTGCTCTGGTCTTTAATTAATTAAAATAAAATAAAATAAAATAAAAAGAGAAAAACTGAGGCAAGAGGATTGCTTGAGCCCAAGAATTGTAGGTTGCTGTGAGCTGTGATGCCACCGCACTCTACCCAGGGCTTGATACTCTGTCTCAAAAAAAAGAATACAGTGATACCTCAAAAAATTAAAATATCTCATTATCTTACCATTTCACTTAGTGATTCTACTTCTGGGTAAATACAAAACAAGAATTGAAAGTAAGTTCCTAAAGAGATACATGTACACTCATGTTCATATTGGAGTTATTCAAAACAGACAAAAGGTGGAAGAAACTTAAGGGAACTCAAATGTCTGTTGACTGGTGAATGAATACAGCAAATTTGGTCCATCCATACAATGGAATATTATTCAGCTTCAAAAAGGAAAGAAATTCTAATCCATGCTACACCATAGATAAACCTAGGACATTATGTTGTATGAAATAAGCCAGCCATGGGGTGGCGCCTGTGGCTGAAAGGAGTAGGGCGCCGGCCCCATCTGCCGCAGGTGGCGGGTTCAAACCCAGCCCTGGCCAAAAACTGCAAAAAAAAAAAAAAAAAGAAAGAAAGAAAAAGAAAAAAGAAAGAAACCAGCCCAAAAAGATAAATTCTGAGTGATCCATTTTACTCACACGAGGTCTGTAGAGTAGTCAAGCCCATAGAGACAGAAAGTAGAACAGTGGTTGCCACAGGCTGAGACAGGGAAATCAGGAGTTAGTGTTTAAAGGGGTCAGTGTTTACATCTAGAAAAAAAAATTAAGTTCTGGATGGCTGGGCGTCCATAGCTCAGTGGTTAGGGTGCTGGCCACGTGCTCCGGGGCTGGTGGTTTTGCAGCTGGCCCAGGCCTGCTAAACAATGACAACTACAACCAAAACACAGCCGGGCGCCTATAGTTCCAGCTACTTGGGAGGCTGAGGCAAGAGAATTGCATAAGCCTAAGAGTTTGAGGTTGCTGTGAGCTGTGATGCTACGGTACTCTACCAAGGGCAACAAAGTGAGACAATTTGTCAAAAATAAAATAAAATAAAATAGAAGTCTGGAGATGGTGGTGGTGAAGGTTGCACAATAGTGCGAATGTACTTAATGCTACTGAACTGTACACTAAAAATAATTAAGATGGTAATTCTCAAGCCTATTTTATGACACTTAAAAAGAAATCCTATAGCCAGGTGTCGTGGCGGGCGCCTGTAGTCCCAGCTACTCGGGAGGCTGAGGCAAGAGAATCGCCTAAGCCCAGGAGTTGGAGGTTTCTGTGAGCTGTGTGATGCCATGGCACTCTACCGAGGGTAATAAAGTGAGACTCTGTCTCTATCAAAAAAAAAAAAAAAAAAAAAAATAAATCCTGGTGGCTCAGTGCCCGTAGTACAGTGGTTACAGCACCAGCCACATGCACCAAGGGTGGCAGGTTCGAACCTGGCTTGGGCCAGCTAAGCAAATGCAACAAAAAAATAGCCAGGCATTGAGGCAGGTGCCTGTAGTCTTACCTACTTGGGAGGCTGAGTCAAGAGAATCGCTTAAGCCCAAGAGTTTAAGGATGCTGTGAGCTGTGACAGCATAGCAATCTACCAACGGCAACATAGTGAGAATCTGTCACAAAAAAAAAAAAAAAAGAGAGAGAAATCCTGGTATGGAGACCAGTAGTAGTGCTAAGAGCAGGTCCCATAGGCTCTACACATTGAGGGCAAGCATCATCTCCACAAACCCTCACATGAGTCCAGCAAGGGATGCTATCTATTTGCACCCATTTCACAGATGAGGAAACTGAGGCTTGGTGAGGGAAAACAGATTAGGCACAGTGGCTCAATGCTTCTAATCCCAGGACTATGGGACACAGAGATGGGAGGATTTGTTGAGGCCAAGAGTTTAACACCAGGTGGGGCAACACAGTGAGACTCCATCTCTTCAAAAATAAAAAATAGGCCAGGTGCAGTGGCTCACGCCTGTAATCCTAGCATTCCGGGAGGCCAAGGCAGTTGAATTGCTTGAGCTCATGAGTTTGAGACCAACCTGAGTGAAAGGGAGACCCCATCTCTACTAAAAACAGAAAAACTTGGGTGGCACCTGTGGCTCAGTGAGTAGGGCACCAGGTGGGTGGCAGGTGGCGGGTTCAAACCCAGCCCTGGCAAAAACCACAAAAAAAAAAAGAAAGAAAGATATTTATTAGGGTCAGGCACCATGACTCACACCTGTAATCCCAGCACTTGGGAGGCTGAGCTCAGGCGTTCAAGACCAGCCTGATCAAGAGCAAGAACCTGTCTCCAAAAAATAGACAGGCATTGTGGCGGGCGCCTATATTCCCAGCTACTTGGGAGGCTGAGGCAAGAGAATTGCTTAAGCCTAAGAGTGTGAGGTTGCTGTGTGCTGTGAGGACACAGCACTTTACCTAGGGCAAGAAAGTGAGACTCTGTCTCACACACACACACAAAAGATATTTATTAGCAAGGCCAGCTTGTGGCTCATGCCTGTAATCCTAGCACCCTGGGAGGCCAAGGCAGGAGGATCCTTTCACCTCAGGCATTAGAGATCAGCCTGAGCAAGAGCAAGACCCCATCTCTACTAAAAATAGAAAAAGGATTAGCTGGGCATTGTGGCAGTGCCTATAGTCCCAGGTACTTGGAAGGCTGAGACAAGAATTACTTGAACCCAGGAGTTTGACTTTACTGTGGGCTGTGATGCCAAGGAACTCTAGCCTGGGGCAACAGAGACTCTGTATCAAAAAACAAACACCCCCCGCCCCGCCAAAAAAAACCCCACATATACATTTAGCAGAGCTTTTCTTCTTACTGTTTTTTCTTTCTTTTTTCTTTTGTTGGAGACAGAGTCACCTCACCCTGGTTAAAGTGTCCTGGAGTCATAGCTCACAGCAACCTCAAACTCTTGGGTCAAGAGATCTTCCTGGCTGGGTGGTGCCTGTGGCTCAAAGGAGTAGGGCACCAGCCCCATATGCCAGAGGTGGCAGGTACAAACCCAGCCCTGGCCAAAAACTGCAAAAAAACAAAACAAAACAAAAAAGTCCTGAGCTCAGGTGATTCACCTGCCTGGGCTTAATCCTAGAGTGTTAGGATTATGTGTGAGCCACCACTTGGGGTCATTTTCCTTTACTGTTAAGTAAGTTAACATTCAATGGCATCTTGGGTCCAATGAAAATTTACTATTTATTCAGTTTTTTCTTCAAGTAGAGCAGAAAGCACTCTACCCACATCAGATTATTTAATCTTTCTTTTTTTTTTTTTTTTTTGGTTGCAGTTTTTGGCCGGGGCTGGGCTTGAACCCACCACCCTTGGCATATGGGGCCTTGAGCCACAGGCACAGCCCTATTTAATCTTTCTTTATCACAGTCTTCCCTTCCGCTACTCCTTTAGATTTCTTTTTTATGAGACAGAGCATCAAGCTGTTGCCCTGGGTAGAGTGCTGTGGCATCACAGCTCACAGCGAACTCCAACTCCTGGGCTCAAGCAAGACTCCTGCCTCTGCCTCCCAAGTAGCTGGGACTACAGGCGCCTTTGGCAGCCCAGGCTGGATTCGAACCAGCCAGCTCAGGTGTATGTGGCTGGCGCCTTAGTCACTTGAGCCACAGGTGCAGAGCCGCTCCTTTTGGTTTCTGTTTAAACATCATCTTCAGGCAGCACTTGTTTTTTTTTTTTTTTTGTGACAGAGACTCAAGCTGTCACCCTGGATAGAGTGCTGTGGCATAACAGCTCACAGCAACCTCCAATTCCTGGGCGCAAGCGAGTCTCTTGCCTCTGCCTCCCAAGTAGCTGGGACTACAGGCACCCGCCACAACGCCCGGCCATTTTTTTGGTTGCAGCCGTCATTGTTGTTTGGCGGGCTTGGGCTGGATTTGAACCTGCCGGCTCAGGTGTACGTGGCTGGCGCCTTAGCCCGTTGAGCCACAGGCGCCGAGCCTTCAGGCGGCACTTGTATAGCTCAGTGGGTAGGTGCTGGCCACATACACCTGGGCTGGCTGGGTCGAACCTTGCCCGGGCCAGCTAAAACAACTTTGACAACTGCAACCACAAAACAGCCCAGCGTTGTGGCGGGCGCCTATAGTCCCAGCTACTTGGGAGGCTGAGGAAAGAAAATTGCTTAAGCCCAAGAGTTTGAGATTGCTGTAAGCTGTGATGCCATGGCACTTTACCCCGGGTTACAGCTTGAGATTCTGTCTCAAAAAAAATAAATAAATAAAAATAAAAAAATAGAATAAAATAAAAATAAATAAACTACATCTTCACAGATAGCCTTCCCCTATCCTGCCACCCAAACTTCACCACTCCTTACATGACCTAGTTTTTCGTTTTATCCTGTCACCTTTTAACATATACATTTTTCTTTCTTTCTTTCTTTTTTTTTTGAGACAAGAGTTTCACTATGTTGCCCTTGGTAGAGTGCTATGGCATCACTGCTCACAGCAACCTCAAACTCTGGGCTTAAGAGATTCTCTTGCTGGCTTGGTGCCTGTGGCTTAAGAAGCTAAGGTGCCAGCCACATACACCTGAGTTGGTGGGTTCAAATCCAGCCCCAGCCTATCAAATGACAATGACAGCCGCAACTAAAAAATAGCCAGGCATTGTGGTAGTCCCAGCTACTTGGGAGGCAGAGGCAGGGGGAGTTGGAGGTTGCTGTGAGCTGTGATGCCACGGCACTCTACCCAGGGCGACAGCTTGAGGCTCTGTCTCAACAACAACAAAAAAGAGATTCTCTTGCTTCAGCCTCCCAAGTAGGTGGGAATACAGGCGCCTACCACAATGCTCGGTTTTGTTGATGTTGTCATCGTTGCAGTTGTCATTATTGTTTAACAGGCCTGGGCAGGGGTCGAACCACCCAGCTTTGGTGTATGTGGCTGGCGCCCTTACTCACTGAGCTCCGGACGCCAAGCCTATACATTTTTCTTGTTTATCCTGTCCCCTCCTCTCCTCTACTAGCTTTACAGAAGCCCAGGGGAAGGCACTGCGTCTGTCTTGCCACCCAGGACCTGGTACCTGACACGAGCTCCATCAAACTAAAAGACCTCAGGAAAAAGGGATGGACTGTTTTTACAATCATTGAACTGAGAAAGAAACAGACACAGAGATGTTAAGAAAGAGACTTAGGGGCAGCGCCTGTGGCTCGGTGAGTAGGACGCCGGCCCCATATACCGAAGGTGGCAGGTTCAAACCCCTCGTCTCAAAAAAAAAAAACAAAAACAAAAACCCGGCCCCCTGCCAAACTGCTACAAAAAAATAGCCGGGCGTTGTGGCGGGCGCCTGTGGTCCCAGCTACTCGAAAGGCTGAGGCAAGAGAATCGCCTAAGCCCAAGAGCTGGAGGTTGCTGTGAGCTGTGATGCCACGGCACTCTACTGAGGGCGACGGAAAACTCTGTCTCTTAACAAAAAAAAAAAGGGCACTGCGTGAGGCCAGCGCAGCAACCTTTGTTATTTTTTGTTTGCTTGTTTTTACTGTCTCTAAAAAAAAGAAAAAAAAGAAAGAAAGAAACAGACTTAAACTTTCACAGCTGGGAAGTGGGGGTGCTGGGATTCAAAGTCCTGAGCCCCGATTTAAGCCCTGATCCCCCTCAGCTCCCGGTCAAGGAGCGCTCAGAAGGGACTGGGCCCTGGGAGCTCCTACATTTACCACTAAATCTCTAAGGGAGGAGAGATACTGTCATGAAGCGCATTTCACGAGTGGGGAAACTGAGGCTCAGAGGGGGCACACGGAGGGGCAGACCAGAGGATGGGAAACCCAGGAGGAAGGGAGTTTCGAGGACACACTGGCTGCCCACCTCCAGCCCGCGGGCCGCGGGCCTCACCTCGCAGCTGGTGCTCAGCGCCGTCTTGCATCTCCAGCAGCCGCTGCACCACCTGCTCGTAGCGCCCCAGCAGTCGTCGCTGCTGTGTCTCGGCGCGGTTGGCAGCCAACAGGCTAAGGAGCCCCTGGCTCACCTCCTCTATGTCGCGGAAGGCCGCCATGACTACTTCTGGTCCAAACCCGCGCAAATTTGACTACTCGTTGGGCCCGCCCCCTTTCCCGAGACTACCTCTCCTATTGGCTTTTATCTATGTCAGTCACAAGGTATAACCAATACGCTTATGGAAGGGAAGGGCGTTTCAGAATGGAGGCTATAGGCCAGAGGCAGGGTACGCCTGCGACCGCTCCATCGTCAGTCTCCGCTGTGACCAATTGGCGCAGGGATAGGGTGTCTCTGAGAAGACTAATGCGCGTGCGCAGGTAGGAAGCGACTCAGCTAGCCTAGGGCGTCTATTTCCATGGGCAGGGTGTCTGCTGCGTAAGGAAGGAGTTGTAGGGGCGAAGTGTATACAACTCCTGGAAATGACATTCTGCAGTGTGTGCCCGGGATACACACAATAAACATAAGTAAATTTTTTTTTTTTTGAGACAAAGCCTCAAGCTGTCCCCCTGGATAGAGTGCTGTGGCGTCACAGCTCACAGCAACCTCCAATTCCTGGGCTCAAGCGAGTCTCCTGCCTCGGCCTCCCAAGTAGCTGTGACTACAGGCGCCCGCCACAACGCCCGGCCATTTTTTGGTTGCAACCGTCATTGTTGTTTGTCGGGCCTGGGCTGGATTTGAACCCGCCAGCTCTGGTGTACGTGGCTGGCGCCTTAGCCCGTTGAGCAACAGACGCCGAGCCACAATAAACATAAGTAAATTCTATAAAATGCTCATGGCAAAAT
>CAUYRH010057306.1:0-11363 GCA_963574655.1 Perodicticus potto
TACAAATATCTTTGTTATAAGGTGATTTTTGGTCTTCTGGATATATACCTAGTAGAGGAATTGTAGGATCGAATGGCAGGTCTACTTTTAGATCTCTATGTGTTCTCTAAATATCTTTCCAAAAGGAACGTATTAGTGTACATTCCCACCAGCATGTATATTATGTCTTATTGTTGGACTACAATTTATTGAAAAGATGTTCCTTAATCTTTGCAATTAATATCACCGTTAACTGAATTGCCTTTGCACCCTTGCTGGCCTTAAATAAGTTGACACTTGTGTGACTCTTATTTCTGGACTCTATTCTTTTCCATATTGATGCCTATTTCTAACCTTCCACCAACAACACAGCATCTTGATACTGTGAATTCTTTCTATATATTCAGTCTTGAAATTGGATGTACTGAGTCTTCTTTTCTTTTCTTTCTTTTTTTTTTTCAGAATTGAATGGCTACTTTAGTGTCTTTCCAAATAGCTTTTAGAATCAGCTTATTGATATCCACAGAACAGCTTGCAGGAATTTGATCAGTATTTCATGAAATGTATTCTCAAATTGGGGAGAATTCACATATTAGTAATATTGAAACTTCTAAACCAAGGGAAGGTTATATATCTTCGTTGTTTGGGGGAAAGTGTTTTGTATTTTTTCACCAGTGTTCTATAGTATTTAGTGTGCAAATTATGTTACATAATTTTGTATAAATCTCCATATTTTGTGAAATTTATCTTAATTTTATTTGCTAATTTTATCACTGAATGTTAACTTATATTCATTTGGTGTTTTTTGTGTTTAAAATTCATTCCAGCATTTCATTGCAGGTAGGGAGGAATATAATGGGTTTTTGCATATAATTTTTTGCTAAATTCAATCATTAGTTCTAGAAGCTTTCTTATAGATTCTTTCAGATTTTCTAAATAGAAAATCACATTGCTTATAAATAATGAGACTTCTATTTCTTTCCAATTGGTATGCTTTTTGCATCTTTTTTCCTATCTTGTTGTCCAAGTTAAAACTTCTAATATGGTATTGAAGAGAATTTATGTTAAAAAAAAAATCCTTGCCTTTTCCTAATCTTAAGGGGAAAACTTCATTATGATGTGATCCATAGGTTTTTTTGTTGTTACCATTTTATAGACTAAAGAGTTTCTTTTTTATTCTTATTTTGCTGAATGGTTTTATCAAAAAAGAATATTAAAGTTTAAGAAATATATTTTCTACATATATTAATAAAATAATATGATTTCTCTTATTAGAGTGTTTATATAATGAATTACTTTGATTGAATTTGGAATCTAGATTAAGCCTTCTATTCCCAGGAGCAACCCAACTGGTCATGATGTATTATCTTTTCTATACATTGCTGTGTTCTGTTTGCTAATATTTTGTTCAGGATTATTGTAGATGTTCATGAGAGCTATTGGATGGCAGGTTTTCTTTTTTCTTAATTAATGTATTTGACTTTCATATTATGATAATGCTGGCCTAATCAAATGAGTTAGGAAATGTTTTCTCCTTTTCTGTTTTCTAGGACAGATTTGTAGAATTTTAGATAGTATTTCTCATTTATATGTTGGAAAGAATTTGTCATTGAAACCAACTATACCTGTAGTTTTCTCTTTCAGGAGAAAATTCAACTGCTTTAATCTATACATAACTACATGACTATATATATTTCTTCTTTGGTAAATTAGAGTAGAATAGAGATAGTTTGCTATCTAAATTATTGAATTTATCTAAATTACTGGATATAGTTATTTGTAACATTCCCTTATTATCCTTTAAATTTATAGAGAATCAATCATAATATATTTTATTTTATTCTTGATATTGATATTTTTTCTTGATTACTTTGGCTAGAGAGTTATCAATTTTCTTAATCTTTTCAAAGAAAAATTGGCTTTATTGATCTTCTATATTGATTTTCTATTGTTTATTTTCTTGATGCTTTTTCTAATCTTCATTATTTCCCTCCTTCTACTTTCTTTAGGCTTAATTTTCTGTTCTGTAATTTCTTGAAGTATGAGCTTAGGTTACTAATTTTGGATCTTTCTTCTTTTTATACATTTAACTTTAAGAATTTCTCTCTAAGACAAGGTGTCCAACCTGTAGCCAGCAGCCCTCATACTGATTCTGTGAGGACAGTTTTTTTTTTTATATTTATTTATTTATTTATTTTTTATATATATATATTTTTATTGAGTCATAGCTGTGTACAATAATTCAGTCAAGGAGTACAGTGTGTGGGCTTCACATACAATTGGAGATATTTTCATCAACCTGATTAATATAACATTCATGATATTTTCTCATTTACTATGTGAAAACAATTGTGATCCATATTTAGAAGTTTTCTCCTGACTCTGTCATTTTTTGAAATGTGATTTTGAGTCAGAAGACCTAGGATTAAATCCCTACTCTAGCCATGATGAACTGTGTGAACTTTCTATACCTTGGTTTCTCAATTGCTTCCTTTATAAAAGGAAAATACTTAAGCCTACACTAGTTAACCTTACAGAGTTCTTGTGACATTAAGGAAAGATACCTGTGTAAGTAACGCCTTGCCCTTGCAGGTGTGTGTCAGGGGCAGGAAGGTGAAGACAGAGAACTACTCACATGCTCTGTATTCTCAGAGCAACCAAATCTCTCTAGCGGGATCCATTGGTTTAGCTTCAACAATATTGGGAGTAGGATTTTATAGCTGCCCAAAATGGATTAGCCTGACAGTATTGAAGAGCCTCTCTTCTTCTCTCTTTCTTACATTTAAACACTCATGTAAACACACTGACAACGACTTTAAATGCAAACATAATCAGAATACAATTCCAGTGTGGAAAACAAATTGCTCTGTATTAAAGCTGTGGTCCCCAAACCCTGAGCTGGGCTGTGGACAAGTATCCTGTGGTGGCCTGTTAGGAATCGAGCTGCACAGCAGCAGGTGACCATAGGACTAGGAAGGGAAGCTTCATCTGTATTTACAGCCTCTCCCCATTGCTCATCACCGCCTGAGCGCTGCCTCCTGTCAAATCAATGGTAGCAATGGATTCTCTTGCACAAACCCTACTGTAACCTGCACATGTAAGGGATCTAGGTTGTGTGCTCCTTATAAGAATCAAATGCCTTATAATATCCTAGGTGGCTGAGTGGCTGCAAACACAGATTATCATTAGCAGAGAGGCTTCACTGCAAGCGACTGTGATAAATCCATTGCTTACAGAGTCATATCAAAGCCATTCCTTCTCCCTATTCCCTGCATCCATGGAAAAATTGTTTCCCATGAAACTAGTTACTGATGCAAAACCAGTTGGGGGCTACTGTTTAAAGTATTGATGAAATTTTTAAACATGAGTGGCCCAGAGGAAATATCTGTACATTCTTCAGTGTTCTGGGTTGTCAGTGTATATTGGACTTACCCCTTCCTTACAGCAGCCTCTGTGCCTTCAGGGGCCCCATGTTTAAATGTACATGGTGAACAAGTGAGTTTCGACAGTTCTACCTCATTATCTTCCCATTAGTTACTGAGCAACTCTGTGTAACCACACTGCCTTCTGTAGTTCTCTGGTTTAGCAAATGGTCATTGGACCCTCTTGAAGTTGCTCCCAAATGTCTCCCTCTTCCCACTGTTGTCATGTACTGAGTTTTGTTTGGGTGCTTGATTTTCATAGATAGGGAGCAATACACTGTCAGATATTATCTAAGAAAAGTGAGACTCTGGTATGAACCAGTCACTGCTGGAAAAGGTAGAGACCACAGGCTCTCAGGGAGCTTGTCAGCAAGTTCAACAAAGGAAGTTAAAACTGTCCTGACTTTCTATGATTTTGCCGTTTAAACATTTCATTCCCATTTACCTGCACCTTATAAAATCCATTTTGCAAACTGTGAAATTATGAAAATACAATTCTTGGTCTTTCTTTCACTGTTATGGCTTTTTTTTTTTTTTTTTTTTTTGGATAGGCCACTTCAATCCAGGTGACAATCAGATAATCAGGGAGCTACCCAGTAGAAACTCAGTTGTACATCCTCAGCTGCTCTTTGATGACTCCTGCCTCAGCGAATACTCCCTCATTACTGTCTTTAGTCTTCAAGAAGCACCCCCATGCCCATTGTCCCCCATTCCCCACTAGAAACTGTATAACGAAGTAACAAAACCCACATACTGCCACTAGGCTTGAAGAACTTCCAGACATCCGTCCTGTACAAGTTCGCATCAGCTCCTAATGGTCGGTGGATCATCCACACTTCCCATCTGGGTGCACAACTTGGTGTCTTTCCAAAAGGTCACTTGCTTCATGAGTAAAAGAACACTATGGCTTCTGATTCAATTGGGGCTGGCGTGAGATCCAGGAATCTTCTCTTTAAAGGGGAATGGGGTAGTAATTGTATTGTAACTGACCAGCATCATAACATTTGACAAAATACCACTGTAAGCCATGTGTAAGTTTTTTGGTAGCCTTTGCTCCTAAGATGGTGCTGAGAGTTTTCTACTCTGTTTGAATGGCTGACATTGCTTAAATATAGCCTCAGACTTTCTTTTTATTCATGGTCCTCAAGTACTCAAGAAAGGGAAGTAAATATACTTTGGGAATATGACTCTTGAACAATTACTCAAATCAAGAAATTTGTCTTCTGAAATTAGGTTCCAAAACCATATTATTTTAATGGAGAAAAAGACTAAAAAATTGGAACACTTACTTTGTGGGGTAACAGTACTTATCCCATGTTTTGCCATTTCTGTTTTAACACCAATAAAGGTTCCACTTGCATAGCCCATGACCAAGGTGAGAATTAGGAACAGAACCCAAAAGAATCGGTGGACGGTGAGTAAATCTGGACTCGTGCTCAACTGTGTATTTCTCCCTATGGGGTTTTGCTTTTCCACTTGAATTATCACATGGTTGACATCTACCTAAAACATTAATAGCAGTGCCCCTAATTGGCAAGAAAATGCTTGTAGCTATTTTTATATCCAGAATCCAAATCTAATAGACTTAATAGAAGTCTGTAATAGGCATGAATTACAGTTATTTAAGCATGTTGATTTTGTGTGTGTGTCTGCACAGAGTGTGGCTGTTGCCATGGAATCTCCGTGCGTGATTTCTGGGAAGGTAGTGCTGATTGAATCTATAAAAAGATGAGCACAGAAAAATATGTTTACAAAAAGCACTTTCTGATGAAATTGTTAAAGTGATGCCAATCTCATGCGTGTATGTGCCTTCTTTTGTCTCAGTTCGCATTCCATTATTAAATATTTCTTAGAATTGTAGATGATTTAATAAATCCTAATGCTCATTGGTGTGGGGTAGGATTACAGACAATTTTTATTCAGTCCTATTTACATGTATTCTTAGCTTTTTGCATGTGTTATGCCCATGAAAAGGTGTGCTTACTCAAGCACGATGAGACATGAGGCTGTGTAAAATAATTCTATTGTGATTTTGTATGTAAATATTTCGGGTGGGGAAGACAAAGCTAATAGGCACACTCACTGCCCCATCACCGCGCTTCTGAATGACAGGCAGACGGAGATCCAGACTGAATCCAACTCCTCTCGATGGGACCTTAAATAAATCACTTCTCTACAATGGACCTCACTTTCTTAGTGATAAAAGGGAATTCTCCAGAATGCCTCGTAGTACCCATGTTAGTTGTCTAATATCACTGTGTGTGCGCTGTTGGGCATGTGTATAAACATACACTGTCATAGGTCATATGCGCTTAAAGGCACGACCATTTTTCTTGGAAAGTTTACAATTCATATTAGATCTATTTCACCAAAACACAGTTTGTTGCGAGAGAATTCCATTTTTTTTTTTTTCCAGACAGAATCTCAAACTGTTGCCCTGGGTAGAGTGCCGTGGTGTCACAGCTCATAGCAACCTCAAACTCTTGGGCTTAAGAGATTCTCTTGCCTCATCCTCCCAAGTAGCTGGGACTGCAGGTGCCTACCCCATCACCCAGCTATTTTTTTTGTTACAGTTGTCATTGTTGTTTTAGCTGGCCCAGGCTAGGTTCAAAACTACCAGCCTCTGTGTATGTGGCCAGCACCCTACCAACTGAACTATGTAGGCATAGCCTACATTTGTTTTCTTTTCCTCTTTCCTTTCAGATTTTTTACTAGTTTAGGGGGTAAGACAGAGTAGAAAGAGATTCCATACTAAAGTCAGACAAAATGAGCCTGACACTGAGCTGTGTTACCAATGGCCTAAGTATATGAGAGAGACTTAAATTTATATGAACATACAAGGCCAGTGTAAGTTGGAAATGATGTTACATGCTACATATGGTTATCTCACAAGTGAATTGTATAGACTAAGATATTGAGAAAGGTTTTTAAGAAAGGGCATTCAGAACAAGGGGACTTGGGACTCGTTAACTTTATTAAGCAAAAGTTTCAGGAAAAATACTATCAGTCACACAGCAGTGAGTAGCTCAAAAGTTCATTTGAGCCTTTACAGATGTCTTGAAATAATTCTCATTGTCTTTGATTGATTTTCTGAAAAACAGACTTGATGATAGAGAATTTCATAGAGAAACTCACTGGGGCTCACTCTGAGTTAAAGTTGTACCTGTAAGGAAGTTGGGGGAAGACACACTGGGACAGAGATGGTGACCTGTGATGTGGATAAAGCTGAGTTCTCATCTGAACCCAAGGGGAATTCTTCAACTGTGATGGCCCTTAATATTTGTCTCAAATTGAGACAAATGAAGTGAGCCTTTATATCCTGTTATCAGCCAGGCGTGGTCCGCAGGTCAGCCTCTGGGGTGCAGGTCCCTTGAGTGGAGGGCCATGATCAGCAAAGAGCACATCCAGGAGCACCAGCCACCAGTATTGTCAGCATCAGAGATGAATGCTGTCAAAATTCATGGGCTAAAATGCTAACTGCCAAGGTGATGGTGTTAATTAAGAGGTGGGGACCTCTTACTAATAATTACTAAGAGGTAATTAGGTCATGAGAATGGAGCCCTCCTGAATGGGATTAGTGCCCTCATAAAAGGGAACCCAGAGAAAACTCTCTTCTGCTTTCTAACACTAGAAGATGACACAGTGAAAAGACACCCATCTGGAACCAGGAAGGGAACCCTCACTAGACAATGAATCTGCCAGCCCTTTGGTCTGGATTTCCAACCTCCAGAACCGTTAGAAATAAATGCCTATTATTTAAGCCACCCAGTGTCTGATCATTTATGATTGAACATCTAAGGCAAGCATGTTGGTCCTGAGGAGTGAGCCAGGTAGAGCATCAGTTTCCACTATAATTATTCATATCCATGTTAATCAAATGTGCTTTGTTAAATTATTCTCAAAAATGAAATTTCTATTAAAGTAAGTTGGGAAAACATATTATTCAGGGAGCCATACTGTATGTTATTATGTTACAAGTTCTACCTATAAAAAAAAAGTTCTACCTACGAAGGGACTTGTATAACTAAGTGTCCCCTACCTTATTTTATCACACAAATCTACTTCAGCATATCATAAAATAACACTAGGCAGATGTAGATTTTGTTAAACGTTCTTTAGAAAATGCTGTTTTACAAATAAATTACTAGGGCAACCACTGTTTGAGAGTATCAATGCTTAGAAATGACTTTATTATTGCAACTGTCTTGAGAATGAAATGTCATGCACCCCCCACACCCTCACTCACATTTCACATTTTACTTCTCCATTGCATGAGTTGGATGACCAAGGCTGGTGGAAATCAGGCCAAAGCTGACTCTGTATTCAAGTTGAGATTATCGTTGCCTTACACAAATTTATCCATTGATTCCTTTCTTTATTCAACTTTTCATTTATTAGAAAACAAAACAAAACATTTACTGCTATGGAAGCTAGAATGTAAGCTCCATGAAAGCAAAATCGCTATCTTGTTCTCTTCTACCATTGGTGCTAAGCCCAATATTTAGCACCACACTAAAAATATTGGCTCAATGAATGAATGCTGAGTGAGTGTCTGGTTGGGGGAATATGAAGAAAATGTAGCCTGTGACTTCTACACAGCAGAGGCTATGTCAATTGGGAACCTTCACTATAGTGAAAGACTTAGGATGGAACTTACTATAAAAATGATTTCCAAAATATTATCTATGTTAGTTCAGAAGATTTGTGTGGACGTAATTTGTAGAATGGAATTCCCTTTGCATGTGCGTGTAATACTCCAGGCCTTAGGGAAATAATAATCGTTAATAGTTGTTTTGATATCATCTTTTAGCACTACTACTAGATTACAAGATGGGAAGGAGAGAGATGTGGTTGGTAAGAATTGGCATCAGTAGTAGGAAAGTGGCAAAGTCATTATGTCTTCTTACGCTCATCTACATTCTCTCTACTTCTTTAAACATGTAGTTAGATAAGCTGGAAGAATTGAGGGAAAGTGAATTAGGAGATTTGGAACTGGGCCTACACCACAGGTGGGTAATGGAAGTCTTGTTCTATTTTTTTCGACCCTCTGGTTAGTTCCAGGGCCCACCCACGCCTGCATATTAGCCAGCACACTGATCTCCTCCCAAACCATCCATCTCAACTCTTCCACTCTCTGGCTCTTCCTGGCATGGTCCTCCCTTGCTAAATTCCTCAAAGCCAACAGGAAACCGGGTGTGGGTTGTCACCAATTGATATCTTCAAAGACAGATGGTGTAGGATTCGAACAGAGTGAACACCTGTAGTATGCTCGAGGCCAGGAAATATTCAAAGGTAAAAATGAGGAGATGATTTGGCAATAGATCCTAGTGTGTGGAGAAATGAAATGAAATAATGGTGATTATATTTGGTTTGATCTAGTATTTTCTACATGTTCTTTGATAAAATTTTATACATTGTATTCAAAACCCAACACTTAAGAGATCTTCTCTGTTTCTGCTTTATACTAGATCATGACATCTATTTTCCTTATCACATCTGATATTATCTCTACCTTTTACTGATACAGAAGAATATTTATAAATTTGAAAATAGAAAGTAAAATATCAGCAATTTCTTTCTCTCTCTCTCTCTCTCTTTTTTTTTTTTTTGCTTTTCTTTACTGCCTTGACATATTGAAAACTTTTCTTCTTGCTGAGAACATTTCTTATTTTTTGTCCTGTCTCTCTTTTCTTTACTTGTTTTATACTTTTCTGTGGTAAAGCTGTACTGTCAGCAGTATGACAGCTTCTTCACCTAAAACAGACTTCAATTGTCCTGCACAATGGGCCTCTCCTTGACTTTCCTCTAAGTCTTCAACCACCCGATAGGCCTTTTGAATTGGTGAAAACTGCTTTGGATGCTACCCTTTCCACACACTTGAAAGCATTTAAACATTCAGACTCAATATGAAGTAGTTAAATATTCTTCATAACAGAAGTAAAATGATGAAAGAGAAATGCGGTAAGAATTCAAAGAAAGGTTGTTGCCTAGGTACTAATGAGAACATTCAGCTAACTGAACTGTTTCGATACAGCATAATTTTGAATTGTGCTGAAAATTTACTTTGGCGTTACCTCTGTAAGCTTTTTCCCTTCATCCAGTCATGGTTTAGCTAAATCCCAAAAGCTGGCACCCTCATTTGCTATCCTTCCATCTCCTGGTTCATCCTATAATCTTCTGTTTTTAAACAAATTCTACTTTGAGAAAAAATAGCAAAACAAGGATTCTGCAGCCATTAAAAAATCTAGACACTTGATTTCCCTTTCCAATGTTAGATATCATTTTGCTTCAGTGAGTCTGTGCGGAAATGACAGTGGTCAGCAGGCGTTCTTCCTGCCTTGGCCCTCATTCATTTCCCACTGAAGAGGTAGTTCCAAATTTCAATCTGCTCTTTTCTTCCATCCTCTCTCCCTCCATCTACCTTTTTCTAGGTCATAATAAAATGAAAAATGAACAAAGATAAATCCATTTCTCCTTTTCTCTCTTCCACCAACCACTTAAGAGCTAAGTACCTTCCCATCAGAAAACAGTTGCTTAATTGACAAAGTGGAAATTTCTGAACACTTTTCTCAGTGTGTCTAACTAGATCATGTTACTTTTGCCTGATAAGTAGCTAATTAAAACCATGAGTCTTCTTGTTGAAATGATCGATGCCCTGCAATTTTGGAACATCTTCACAACCAATTAGCAAAGTTCAGTTTCTCTTGAAATTAACAGAACACCTCTCAGTGCATGTCCTTTTAACCACCAGAGCAATTCTTAACCCATAGTAGAAGATTGTTTCACAGCTCCCAGTCTTATGCCTTTAAACACATCCATAAGGGAATGGGATGGCAAGGGAAGTGAAACAATTATGTAAGATTTTTAAATAACTTAAGGAGTTGTGCCTAATAAAGCAATATTGAACAAGGGGAACATGATGAAACTGGGTCTACTTAATCTGAAGATGATCCACAGGGAGGTCTGCAGAGTTTCACTTCTAGAATTGACTCCCCTCTTTCGGTGAGGCAGGTGGTCCAGATAAAGAGCATTGACTTTACAACCCATTAGCTTCAGTTCACATACTGACTCTGATGCTTTTGAGCTGTGTGACCTTGATTAAGTTACTCAGTCTCCACAAGATGGGGGACCATCACAGCACCATAGCACCTCACAGGGTTGCCATGAGTCTCGTATGTATTATGATATATGGTGCACACTTGGTATGTGCTCAGGACTCCATCTGTGCCCCTCTATCTAGTGTTGGACTTAATTGAAAAGTGCATCAATTAGGACATAGGAACATACTGTAATTAAAATTTAAGATTAGAATTTTAATTATTTTCCTTCTGTTAACAGTTGAATTTTCTCAATTTTGTTTCTTTTTATTTTTTCCTCAGAATTTAGAGGAAAAGCACGTCATTCCTTGCTGATCAGGGGGTGGGGTGTGTATCCGGGGGTGAGAGGAACTTTTTTGCAGTGTCCCTGTTTCCTCTTGTCTAAATTTGAGAGGAAGTTGAGTTAAGTTTACTTCTCCCAGGGGAGTACTGGGCCACAGCTAAAGCAGGATTGCTATTTACAGGGTGACCTAGGATGATCCCTAGTCCCTGTGCATTTTAAGAGCCTAGAAAGTCTAGATCTGCTTTCATAAAAGAGAGGCAGGGGGTGCCAGATCAGAATCCCTGTATAAGAGTCTTTGTGTTCCTATTCTCTTTTTCTCATTATGTGCTCTCAATGCCCAGTCTCTAAAGCTGGGTTGCATGGTTTATATTTGGAGATTTTTCATAAGATTTTATTTTTAAAAGAATCGGGTACTAAAACACCACCTAAAACAACTTGTCTCAGGCGCACGGCCTTCAGACACATGAAGAAATGCTCATTATCCTTAATCATCAGAGAAATGCAAATCAAAACTACCTTGAGATATCATCTAACGCCAGTAAGATTAGCCCACATGATGAAATCCCAAAACCAGAGATGTTG
>CAUYRH010057307.1:0-30769 GCA_963574655.1 Perodicticus potto
TATCACAAAATCTCAAAATTGCAGATGCTGGTGTGGGATGTGGGGAGAAAAGAACACTTTTACACAGCTGGTGGGACTGCAAACTAATACAATCTTTTTGGAAGGAAGTATGGAAAAAGCTCAAAGCACTCAACCTAGACCTCCCATTTGATCCTGCAATCCCATTACTGGACATCTATCCAGAAGAAAAAAAAAAAACTTTTATTATAAAGACACCTGTACTAGGCTGTTTATCGCAGCCCAATTTACAATTGGTAAAATGTGGAAACAGTCAAAATGTCCTTCAACCCAGGAATGGATTGGTAAGCTATGGTATATGTATACCATGGACTATTACTCAGTCATCAAAAACAATGGAGACTTTGCAGCGTTTGTACTAACTTGGATGGAGGTGGAACACATTATTCTTAGTAAAACATCACAGGAATGGAGAAGCATGAATCCTACGTATTCAACTATGATTTGAGGACAATTAATGACAATTAATGACAATTAATGACACAGTGGGGCATGGGGGAAGGAGAGCAGGCAGAGAAGGAAGGAGGGGGTGAGGGAAAGAAAATAGTGACTAATTCTCACATAAATTGAATTTAATTTTGACCAAAGTACATTACTTAAACATTAATTTTTAATTCACCTTGTCAATATGTTGTTTAGGATATTGCATCCTCATTTATAAGTGAAATATGTTTGTAATTTCCCTTTGTAACAATATATTTTCTCAAATTTCAATATCAGGTGTATCCAGATCAAGTAGAATGATTTTGAAATATTTCTTCTTTTTCTATTGTCTATAAGATTTGGCATGATCTGTTTTATGAAACTGTCTTTTACTTTTATTTATCTAATATTAGTTGTCTATTTTTTGAGACTTTGGGAAAAATAAGTTAACTGATGACTTCATACTGAGTCTCAGAGTTAAAGCATTCTATAATATACATACTCTTACTTGACAACGTGAATGTTACTTTCTTGGCATTATTATTATTAATATTGCTTAATATTTCGATGCAGTAATCATCTGTTTTCTTTTTTGAATGTATTTATCTTCGTTCATTCTTTACGTGGTTTTTGTTTCTAGTCCTTATCTTAAACATTGTTATTGTTATTAAATTTTAAGCCTTTTAAATTCTGTGAAGGCAAAAAGTGGAAACTTAATTAACGCATGTATATGTAAAAAAAAAAAAAGGAAGTTTGTTGGACAGCAAGTGTCATTTACTAATGTAAATAAACATGTTGGCCAAGCACGGTGGCTCAACCTGTAATCCTAGCATGTTGGGAGGGCAACATGGGAAGACTGCTTGAGGCCTGGAGTTTGAGACTAGCCTGGGCAATATAACAAGATCCTGTCTTTACAAAAAATAATAAAACCAAATTATTCAGTTCTAGGAGCATGCTTCTGTAATCTCAGCTACTCAGGAGGCCGAAACAGGAGGATCACTTGAGCCCAGGAGTCTGAGGTTGCAGTGAACTGTGATCACACCAGTGAATTCCAGCCTGGGCAGTGGTGTGAGGCTCTGCTTCAATCACTGGATAAGTTGACAGATAGTTAACTGGGAATCACTCCAGTCTGAGGTCAACTGTTGCCAGTGTACTGCTTTAGTTACTTGTGGCTTCCTTTATCTTCCAACAAAAAGTAGAACTCTGTACTGTGTCCTGAGGCCTTTGGTTATGCATATAAACTAATAAATTCTAAAATTTAAAAAAAATTCTCCTTAAGGGATTTTTATAAACCAAGCTAGCAATGAAAAAGGTGGCAAGTTATCTTAAAGACCCAAGCCATGCATGAGAAAGCAATGAACTTTTAAATTTAATTTTTCTAAAAATGTTCTAATCCTAAAAATAGATATATGTATATTCATATGTACACACACTTAATTTTTGTGCGTGTATTTATACACACAGATACCGACACACTTTATTAGAGAATATGCAGGTCAGATTCCTTTTGTACTTGAAGATATTTAAATATCTCTGTCCACCATTTCATTAAAGTAATGCCTTAATTATTCAACCTTCTTATTTTTCTGCATCTGCAACCCTTTCAGAAAACCCAGCAGGTGAGATTGAACAAGCCATAGTCTATAGCAAAGAGTTATGAGAAATTCTCAATAGCTGCATTAAAGATGTAAGACGCAACAGGAGCTGAGCTTACTGATGGAGGACAACCTTGTGGTCGAAGTAGAACCTCACTAGTGATAATTTAAAGAAAGGGCATTTACAACGCAAAAGAAAGCAGCTGGTCTCATATGGGGTGCTGGGCAGCAGATGCGGCGGTGAATGGTGGAGGGTCTGATGGAGAGTAGTTGAAGTCGTGAGCTGAGGAAAGCTGAGAAAAGTAACATTACCGAGCAGATTTGTAGGCAAATTCCTTAACTTCTTGGAATGTCATTTTCTATACCAGCGTCAATCCCTCCTACATAATTCTAACTTCAGCTAATTTGCTACAGGGGAGTTTCAGGTGGTGGGGATTTAGGGCCAGAAAGGAGAAAATCCCTTTCCTCCCCATCATAAAATGCCCTCACTGGCAATGCCAGAACAAAAGACAAGTCAATAAGAGAAAAGCACAACAAATTTATCACATGCACACACGTGCTTGAGAATCATGTACATGACAAAAAACTTAAGGAAAGGGCTCGAGGGGATTAGCACTTAAATGCTCTCTCCATCAAGGAAAGAAAAGTGAGCGTGTATATGTGTGTGGGGGAGGGGGGGAGGAGAGGGTTGTAAACGGTCCAAAGACCAGACAATGGTTTGTAAGTGATTCTCTTTGGGAATCAAATGGGACTTGGGAAAAGACAATAGTTTGGGAAGAAGTTTTTGTCTGGGCTCTATGTGTGATGTTTGCTTTTCAGTCTCTCCCTCTGTGATAGGAATTTTAATCTTTTCTGGTTAATGAAATTTCAGGAAAGGCATTAAAGGCAATGTGTTCCTCTTTGGGCATCCGGTTTCTAGGCAGATAAGGGAACTTCAGAGAACACATCATCCTGTGCATTGGGAGAGACAGAGGGTTGGGAGACCTTGAGTCTGCTTTTGTAGTTCAGCATGTCAAGGCGCCATATTTGGGAGTACCAGTTTCTAAGTCCCAACATAGCTTGTGTGGATGGAGGACCCTGTGCTTTCCAGCTGGCGAGTTTGAATCCAGCCTGGGCCTGACAAAATATCTACAGTATCAAAGCAGATATATGCCTAGTGATTTCTGTTTGGGAAAAAGGAAGGAAGAAAAAAGGGAAGGAAGGAAAACAGGAAAAAACAGGAGAGAAAAATAGAAGAAAGGAAGCAAGGAAATATAATTACCAAACTCAACCACCAGACAATAACACTGTACTCTTTCACCTAATACCTGCTTGCTGATTTAATCCTTTGATGATTATCTAGGTTAAAGTCCCCTGTCAATGTTTAAGGATTTATTAAATCAGTTAAAATAAGTAAAACAGAATAATTAAAATTTAGAAAATGCTTCCTTCTTAATATGGGCAATATATTATTAATTTCCCAAAGATAGAAGATAAAAAAAGAACACCTTTAAGGAAATAAAGCAATACTTTTACTTTTTAAATGCTGTAAATACTATACATATTTGTTTACAAATAAGTTAGATGGAAACATAAACATATTGGTTTCAAACATCTTGAAAATCCTGTGTGAAAATGACAAAAAGGAATTAAGACATCCAAGGAGATGTAGTAACACACAGAACAGCATTGGATTTTAGATTTAGGGGTTAGATCTATTTCTCATTAAATTGTTTCTCTGTGAAGGAGCTTTGGGCAAATCAGAATGAAGTAAATCAACCGAGATCTACTTGATCCAACAAGACTGGCACATTGTGCCACAGGAGAAAGATTTCCTGGATTTGTTAGGCCTTCTCCAAAGCTGGATCATAGGACACTTGAACAAGAATGTGGATATGATGATCCTTTAAGAATACGCATTACTGGCTCAGCGCCTGTAGCTCAAGCGGCTAATGCGCCGGTCATATACACCAGAGCTGGAGAGTTTGAATCCAGCCCGGGCCTGCCAAACAGCAATGACAACTACAAGTAAAAATTAGCCAGGTGTTGTGGCAGGAGCCTGTAGTACCAGCTACTTGGGAGGCTGAGGCAAGAAAATCACTTAAGCCCAGGAGTTGGAGGTTGCTGTGAGCTGTAATGCCATGGAACTCTACCCAGGGTGACAGCTTGAGGCTCTGTCTCAAAAAAAAATGCATGACCATACCTAGGACCAACTTCTTGTAAAAGTAGTTGGCACTTAGGTCTCTCTCTTTTTTTTTTTTTTTTAGAGACAGAGTCTCACTTTATTGCCCTTGGTAGAGTGTCATGGCCTCACTGCTCACAGCAACCTCCAGCTCTTGGGCTTAGGCAATTCTCCTGCCTCAGCCTCCCAAGTAGCTGGGACTACAGGTGCCCACCACAACGCCCGGCTATTTTTTGTTGTTGTTGTTGCAGTTTGGCCAGGGCCGGGTTTGAACCCGCCACCCTTGGTATATGGGGCCAGTGCCCTACTCACTGAGCCATAGGTGCTGCCCGGCACTTAGGTCTCTTTAAAATAAAGTGCTCTGGTCTGTTTTGCCTGGGGGTCTGTTTTGTAGTAGTTCATGAAACAGACATAAATAGTGAATACATGGAACTCTATCTGGAGTTTTGTTGAAACCCCAGAAAATTTGGTGATTTTAGCCGAGGGAGCCTGATCCTCCAAGAGGCTAAACACTGACATTGATGAAAGAATGGGATAAGCTATGCCCAGAAATTCCACTGCTTGGGTGAGCATAATATATCACCTGGGGTTAGTTTTAAAATGCTGGTGATTGAACTCTATGTAAATTAAGGATTTCTGCAAGAAAATCTGGATAGTGTATTGGACTATTATCTTAATATATGATTGAGCATATGTAATCTTTCCCAGGGCAGGTAGGCACTCATAGAATAAACCATTCATTTATTAATGAGACACAACATTATATATGGCTTATAGAAAATTTATAAGTATGCCAGAGGGTCAGCTTTTTGTAGATTCAAGACTCTCTAAGACAGGTAAACGAATTGGTATTGTTAACTAGCCTGAATCCAAGGAAGACCTATTGTGCCAGGGACTCCAGTCATTTTCTTTAGGATACTAGGTAAATTGAAAATTAAAAGTTGTGATATGAGGGCCAATGTTTAGCATCTTAACTTGGAAAGTCTTCTTGGTATTTCATATGTGTGGGCAACATATAGAGTAAGGGGCAAAGAAAAGACTATCTGTAGTCGCTCCAGAACATAGTGGGTCACAGTTAGGTGGCAATACAGTGTGTTATTCAAGCTGGGATGGGTTTGAGAGCAAAAGGGGCCATATTAATTACTGCACTGAAGCAGCAGGTATAAGTCAGGACTGTCCCAGGTAAATGTATACTTATTGCAATCTTATCTTTCTAAACCAGGTGAGACCAAAGACACGTGAGAAAGAAGAAGCAATAGCACAAATGGCACCCAGAGGCATCTGTCATAAAGCATAGTAGGCAAAGGCAGTCTTCACTTTGCATGGCATTGTGTAAAATGACCCTTGTGCATAACAATATTGTTTTCTCATTTTGTGTGATTTTCCTGTCCTAAGCAAGGAGAGAGGTTTGTACTGTTGCCTAAACAGTAACATAATCTTGAGATGATTATGTAGTCAGAATGTTTTAGCCAGAATATCAGTCCAATAAATTGTCAATTCCTTGACATCCATCCTATTGTGACTTCAAGGGAGACTTTGATCTGGTCTTCATTGTATTGGCAGCCCAACCCTCCCAGGATTGGCAAGAGTTTAGGGTTTTGTAGTGGTCAACCCTGAGTTCACGTGGTAGGATGTGGCATTTACCAGTGACAGGTATGATGCAAAATAGATTTGCATTTCTAGTGGCACATGGTTCTAATAATTCTACATGCTTGGCATATAATAGACAGTTAATAAATATGGAGAAATGAAATATAAAATGCTTTTATTAAACTTCCTTGAATAATAATCATCTAAACTTTGTTAAAAGGCCATAGAACATCTGTGACAAGAAACAAACAACTTCATAAGGAGTCAATTTTATCGTTAGCCAACTGTAGTTGTGAAATGTTTTTCTTAGGTTATGCTGATCTTAGGTCTGTATTTCTGCACTTTTGATCCTTTTCTGACTTTTGAATTAAGAACAAGTTCATTTCTTTGTACTCTTATGTTACCCCTTGGATATTTATTTTCCTATAGGCAAAAAAGTCCCCATTGCGTCAACCATTCAATGTATGATTTGCCCTTAGCTACTTAGAAATGTCTTGGGAAGATGCATGGAATTCTTCTTGCTTTGGGTCAGAATTAGTAGTAACTCACACTATTTCTTTTCTACATAATATAGAGCATTCAATATCTTGATTCATGAGCATACTTATTACTGACCATAAATTTGAGTGCCCTGTACTGTTAGCTGTTACTATTGCCTTTTCTCATTTATCACTTTGGATCTGCTTTGTGAATAATTATATCTGTTGCTAAAATTTCAAGAAACTATTAAATAAACAAATTTTTAAAATTTTGGATTAATATAAGGGTATATATGATTAGGCTACATTGTTTGTATTTATTTGTTAGGTAACATGTAAGTTGTAGTTGAGTCCTTTACCCAGAACATGAGTCATATACCCTTATATTATACCTGTTAGGTGGGAGCCAGTGAAACTTTTTTTAAAGAAAATATGCCATCTTGTTTACTGGAGAGCCATTTTAAGTTTAAAAAAGGCTAATTACACTTTTGCACCAACTCTTCCACTCCTAATTCATCATTGCTCAGGTTGTTAACCTAAACTTGATAGACTGGGTACTCTCAGTAGCCAGTATTTCAATGGACATTTTAAAAAATGAACCCTTTATCTGTACCTTTGGCATATATGTTGCTACTTTTCCACCAGGGAAATAAAATTATTAATTTTAAAGCATTTTTTATGTGTGCCAGACACCAAGTTTTCACGTGGTAAGAAGGGAGCTAAGGAATAATTTAGACTTGCTGTGCAGTGGTAGAGAGGGTTGTACATTTGTAAACTGCCTTCCAGGTCAACCAGCATTTTATTTTACATAGCTCTTATAGAAATGTAGAAATTTGTAAGGAATGGAAATTCCTGGAACTCTAAGAAGCTTTCCACAATATACCCCTAAGAATTGAAATGCAAACAGATGTGATAAAATGAAAAGTTACCATTCCAGAGTCCTGCATACACTTGGGAGGGATCTGTCCAACACACACTTACCAAGACCACTTCTTCCAAGGGTCATTCTTTGAAATTAGTCACTCTCCATGATTTCTGCTTTTCAGAGTTTCTTTCTTTTGATTTTTGAAACAACACATTTTCTATAAGCACTTGGTAGGCATTCATAGCAATGCTTTTAGCAGGTATTTCAGAAGCAGTTAGGGACAATTGTGAATAGTTTTAGGCTACTTGAGCATCATATGCTTGTAAGTTGGAGACTTAAAAAGAATAAAGTCATAAGAAAACTTGTTATTACAAAGGTTGGATTTTTTTTTGAGTACTTCTCCTTGAACATTTTAACTATAAACCTATCAATTTGTAAATTGCTCTGGTTTTAAGAAACACATATTTAGCTGTAAGACAATAAAGAACTTGAATTTGCCCCAGGTCAGCACTTGTACTCTAATAACCTACTTAGGCGAATACCAACCGGCTAAATCACAGTGGCTCCAGAATGTTTTACAGAGCCATGTCTGCACAATATATGGCCTCATGTGCAAAGTGGAGGATTGCTGATACAAAGAGAAGGGTGCACGTGCAAATTCTCTTTTTGTGTTGAGAGCTGCTTATTTTGTACAGATAATCACCAGGCTGCATTCCCACTAAATATATTTTGCTGCCTTAAATTGTGGGCTTAATTATGAAAATTGATCCTTTGAAGAGATGAAACTCTTTGAAGGTTTCTTTCCTGACTGTAAACTTTTATGGGTTTTGTCTATAAACGGAGTGGTACAGGATGGCTGGCCCAATGGATTCTTTAGCTTGAGGTCCAGTCACCTCAACAGTGTCACATTACCTGTTTGATATTAGAATGCCATTTCTGCAGAAGGACCCTGGGGCCATGAGTTGATGATGATGTCGATTTTTCTACAAGTTGGTCCTCTACTTTGGGACATTTCCCCTATTTGGCTATTCTCTCATTGCTAACAATGGCAGCAAAGAAGAAATGGGAAATAATGTCTTTGTCTATCAGGGTAAGAAGTGTCAGAAAGGAGCCCTAAATGTACTATGAAGATAAAGTCAGCGTGATTTAGAATTAACAAATGATTGCACTTGTCACCTATGTGAAATACTTGGAGCACTGGAAAGAAATGGCTCTATAAAGTCCAGGACCTAAATGACTTCCCTTCAATGTCATTTCTGAGGGAAAAGGTGGTGGATCAGACTAATATGAGGTCCCCCAGTCTTTCCACAGTTTGGGATTCAAACGTATTTGACGTATAGATGATGAGATCATATACAGATACAGGCATAATTTACAAAGTTGCCTTTCACACTCTTAGTTGAGAATCTGGAGGATGTTTATGTGTATTTTAATTATTTCCTTCTCTTCTCTGTTTATCTTGTCCTAAAAGATTCAAATATAGTCCTGAAGGTGCTAGTTCTAACCTAGCTGGGAAAGTTAAACAGAATGTGTTGGTGTGAAAGCATAAAGTAGGGATGAATACTACTTTGTAGTTTGAACCCTAAATCAAAGCTGTTCCCATACCTACTCTGTAACTTCCCCTCCACATTTCCAGGAAAAGAGAATCCCCTGTTACCACAGAGAAAGTCATTCTATCTGCTGTGGTGTGGCCTGGAATGCCACATTGGTACCGTATTGTGAAGGTAGGTGACTGCGGTTTTAAAATATTGTCTTTAATATATTTTGTGTGTGAATTTATGCAACCTTTCTGGAAGAAAATGCAGCAGTACCCACTCAAAGTCTTAAAAATGCTTGTGATCCATGACTCAGAAATTTGATTTTCTGGAAGTTTTTGGAAGAAAAAATCAGTGATGTTAAGATTTATGAAGACAGTTCTTTATAGAGTGATGTATAATTAAACTTTGAAAAAATATCATGCTGCTCCCATGTGATAGCCTGCTCACATACATCCCGTAGAGTAGAATGGAATAAAGCCAATAAAAATTATGTGATTAAGGGCTGTGACTATCTGAGAAGGAATATAGTTGCTCGAAAATGGATAAAGAGGTTTTAGAAAGTGTAATCTGTTTGTAATTATGTTTTGTAATTCAGGCGTAAATACATAATCGTAAGTATTAGCCAATTACGCCTAGCATATAATGTGTCTGTGCACGTGTGTGTGTACGACGTGTTTTATAGAGAAGTTTTAGGGATAGCAAGCATTGAGTGAGACTTCAATTTTTAAAAGTCCATTATTCCTACAAAGGCAGTCCAGCTAATATGCCCTCTTCTCCTGTTTTCCCTTCCGGGGGAAATAAAAATGGTCTTTTGATTCTGAAATTGTACATTCCTTTCCAAACATTACTGAACGGTAACACCGTAACTGCCACCACCCTCTTCCCACTGCAGAGCTTGGAGAAGGCCATGCCTTTGTACGCATAGCAAACTTCCTACATCAACCAGAGAAGGAAGATGCTTTTATTAAGCTGTTCCTCTCTCACTGGAAGTTGAGAAAAGATGGATGATGTATCAAAACCATAGGAGAGAGATCAAATGGTGTGGGGACTGGAATGACGCCAGTTTAACATCCGGGTTTCTGGTTTGGGAGACTGGTGAATTTTGATGCCATTATCCAAAATGAAAGGAAAGGAAGAGAAATAGTGGAGCAAGAAAGAGAATGGATTTGATTTTGAACAAAATAGTAAATCCCACTGGCAAATAACAGTTGGAGGCTTGTACCAGTTGCAGTTCAGGCACTGAAGCAGTTTCATTGAGAAATATTTCCTATAAAAGTACTGCAGTAACCAAAAAGGAGGGTTGGTCATGACTTCTGATTACTCTCTTGGACTGCAGATGCCTTTGCACATAGACCCCAAAATATTATTGAGAAGCAGTGCCACACTGCATTTACTGCTTAGCATTTAGACTTTAGGCAAATAGACGTGGATAGAGAAGTGTGGGCCACCCACTGACAGCTCTCAATGTAGAATGTAAGATGGATTCAGAAACAATTATAATCCAGTGTGGTTGGTGTTGTAATTCCATATGTATTCGCTACTGCCAGCTCAGATATGGAAATTACACTCTGGACCTTGACATTCTATTTGGGCTTCATTAAAAAGGAGTGGTATTGGACTAGGATGTTGGATTGAGTAGGAGTGGAAATTAGGAGTTCTTACAAATTACAAGTAATTACAAATTATGAATGTTGACATGTGGCCAATGGAGTCCAGTCATGGAAATCTAGAATTTTCATAAGCCAATATGAAGTTCAAATGAACCACTGAAAAACGTCATTTTGAATTTCAGATATGTGTCCATCTCCCAACATGTGAGCTAAGAAACACCGAAAATTGCATGGCTGTGAGAAATGACACAAATCTTCAGCATCAAAGCAGAAACAGCCACATAGGCAGTGGATTCTGTTTGTGAAACATAAACTCCAAAATGAGGACTTGAGAAGTGTCACAGAAATGAACTTTCAATAATTTCATCAATTCCTCATGATCTTGATTTAAATCATCGTTTCCCAATGTTATTTTAGTATCATTCTCTTGCCAATGACGCTTTTTAGGCATTTCTCCTAATCGCCTCTTCTTCTCTTCATGAAATTTTAATACCATAGATACAATGCTTATCTGTTTATATGCAGCCACAAACCAATGTAATACCTATGATTTTTTGCCCCTTAGAGCCAATTTTGACTCCACTGAAATTTTTGAATATGTGTGATTAAGATGAAACAGGTCAGTGGTAGAAGTTCACACAAATGTTTTGTCTCTTAAATTGCTTAAAGCCCAGCATAGTTTTTATACAGGGATCTGTATTTTGTTTTGTCATTTATATGCCTTAAATATGTAAATCTCAGCATGTGTGTTGACTGATATCAAACTCTTTAAGGTGACTTCAAACAGTCACTCAACACCGAAGTTTTGTTCAGGTTATGGAAGCCATACTCAATTTCTGAAGTGTAGTTTTCCGGTGGAAACCCTGATCATCTCTACCTCTCTAATTTTGGAATAGAATTGCATCTTTGTTTTTATGATACCTTCAAAAAATACATAGGACACAAAAATTCTTCAAAAAATCCCCTTTTGGGTCATTTTTCAACTGGCTAACCTCAACCATACAAAAATCACAAGAACAAGCAATTAGAATAATTTCAAAGAAAACACACACACACTAAAAAAAGAACCATACTTTTATTTAGAAAAAATGGGCTGGAGCCAAAATTGTTATGTAAAATGTTTCTGTAACCAGCATAACCACAACTATGCTTCATGGGAGGCTCTTTCTGAAAGAGCCTATAGATTGGCCAAGGGAGAAAACCTGACCAGGAAGATGACGGTGACAACTTCCAGGTCGAGGAAAGTAGAAGACATCTGAAAGGGAATTGTCTCCCTGTTCCTGGACATGCTAAAGATGAGGAGCAAAGGGCTTCAGGTACCATGCTAGAGAACTGCCATGAACTTGCCTGATGCAGCCAGAGCCAACGAATTCCAAAAGACCAGCATCCTGGGTCCTGAAGACGAGCATCAGAAAAGCATGGAGGGAGCAGGAGAAAGACTTCCCCAGATTCTGCTGTCATCGTCCCACTCACATGCATCAGGATTCTACAGTGTCAGGAAAATATTTCACTGGTTCCACACACCACTCGCTGAAACGACACGTTATTATAACTACCAATTAAAGCAAATATCAATGACATTTTATCTATTTTTTTCACAGCAGTAATAGTGATAGTAATGATGATGGTAAGTGAAGGCCCGGGGAACAGTGGCTCTGTCTCATCCTGTCATCCTTAAGGATGTTTACGTGCAGACAGTTCTGACAAGGAGTCACAGCCCCTGTACCCCAGGGCTTCTGCTTCTATTTGTTTCTACCTTTCATGGGTGGATTTCTCTACCACCCCATTGCACCTGCGCTCTTTGCTCCTGTGTGAGAAAAAAGTTACCATCTCATGTGTAGTGAAGATACTGATTTTTAAATCTGACGTTGATCTAGAGCTCACGTTCAAAAAGCGTCACACCAATAACTTAATAGATATGCAAAAATAAAATAGTCCATGGATCTTGGGAAATATGGAATGGGTAAATTAAAACAAGCTTACCAACCAGCTAATAAGTACAGATAGTTTCCTAACATATTGGAAGACAAAAAAGTTCTTAGATATAATACTCTATTTCACCTTCACACTGACTGGTATTTTTCAACGTAAATTTTCTTTTCATGTTGGGAGCAGAAATAATTTTTGATAAGTAAAGTATCTCTTTCTAGTTACTTGGGATGTAAATTAATATTCTGTATTAAATTTGTCAAATTTTAAAAATTAGCTTTCTTTTAGCCTTTTAATTTAACATAAAGTTCTGTATATTTACTTTTTCAATATTTACTTTTTCCCTACTCCTACTACTATTTACTTTGTTAGTATATCTACTATTTAACATGAAGTTAATGTATATATACTTTATCCATATATCTACTATTTAACATGAAGTTAATGTGTATTTACTTTATCAATATATCTACTATTTAAATAAATAAACGTATGTATTTAAAATATAAAAATAAAAACAATTTTACATGCATCAAAATAGCAATGAACTCAGTTTGAACAGATTAAAACACCTAAAATAATCAATGGTATTTACAATTCTGTTAATTAAATTCCTTTAAGCACTTATAATGTAATGATTTCTTCTCTTAAATGATCCAAACTTATGACAGGGTAAATTTAACAACCTTAAGTTGAAAATCCTTTCTAAACCCTTACAGGTAACATTCGTTAAGGGCTTATTCTGTACCAGATGCTCTTGTAAGCTTTTTATTTATATTCATTTATTTAATTCTCACAATCATCCCATGAGGTAGCTAGTGATTATAATTTCTATTTTATAGAAGAAGAAACAAAGATATTGAGATGTTGAGTAACTTTCTCAAGGTCACTGAGCTAAAAATTATTAGAACTGTTATGAACTTAACACATTAAACTGAGTAAACAAAATCAAATTCCCTTTGACATTCCAATAGTCTTGATTAGTTTCAATTCTCTAATAATTTTCACAAATTATAAAAACAGTATTTCAGTTACTCTTAAACATTATAAATACCATAAGTAAGAAACACATAGATGATTCTGAAATTAACAAAATGTTTTAGTACTGAATATTATATTTGGTTTGCATTTCTGAGTCTTCCTAGATTACCAATCCAGCAGCCATCTCAGACAGTCTGAGATTGTCAGTTCATAGACTTGGGCTATAATAAAGTGATTTTCAGACACTAAAACCTGGAACCTGGGGGCTGGAGAGCAAAGAAAACTTCTAGAAATGATCTTCCTATAACCACAGCTGGAATGTTGGAATTAGTGTAGTGCTAACCAGAGGGCATGTTCAAGTTCATTGTATCTAGTTAAAATTGTAACCTATTTCTGAAATTGTAACTACTTTTGTGGGGGGGGGTGTGCATGAGAGTTTTCAAGGAATGTTTGACTGGATTCATGCATTTTCTTTGCAATCTTACTGAATTTTGTATTCTTTTCATTTTTCCCCCCAACAACATTTGTTCAGTGGTGGCTAAATAGTAAAGCTGATGTGCAAACTCAGGACCTCTGCATCCCAATCCGGTATTGATACACTGTTTAATACTTGGCTCCTCATCTACCATGGTGGTTGTTCAGGCTAAACCTTTCATCTATCAGGCCAGAACTCCGCGTCCATGTAGACGTTCTATTCTTTCAGCTCTTCCATTCTTTCCTTAGGCTGCGTGTGCCTTTGAAACTACTCACGGTTACTCTGACATCTCATTCACAAATCAGTCACCAAACATTTACGGGGAGCGTCTCACATGTTAGGTGCTGCTCTTGGCACTTGGGAAGTTGTGGAAACAAAATAGTAATTTATACCGAGAGAAGTGTTTGATTTTCATGTAGACAGACTACTCTGTATTTGCCAGTTTTTCCCCAAGTAACAGAGACTCAACTTAAATTCACTGAAGTTTTAAGCAAATGGATTGATTTGTGAAACTGAACGTGCTATGGGTAGGGAGGCTTTACGCATAGCCGATCAGAGGCCAAAGGGCGTCCTAAAGGCTCTTCTCCTGCTCCTGTGATCTGTGTCCACACTCTCTTACCCTGTGTCTCAATTTGCTGCTCTTGGAGTTTTGCTCTGATTCTTTTCTCAGCTGACCACTTCCTTCATGTGGCAGATGAAAATGACTATACATTCCTTTGTTTGCATTTTCCTTTGATCTGTGGTTTCAGAGGAAACAAGAGCATCTTTCTCAAAGGCTCTGGGAAAAGAAATCCTGGAAAGAACATTCAGTGGCCCAGTTAGAGCCATATGCCCATCCTGAAATGACTCATGGTGACCAGGGGTACAGAGAGACGCAGACCCCATGACCCAGGGTAGCCCAAGTGGGGTAGAACCAGACCCAGTTAAACTACTTGGCATGGTGATAGGTAGTTTTTAAAGGAAGGGTAGTGAACTATTGGGGAGACAAACTTCCTGGGCCGTGTGTGTGTGCGCGCGCGCGTGTGTGTTTTTCTCACTCTCTTCCCATCCCTTACTTCTTTTATCCTTCAATAGTTATTGTGTGTCTTTTATATGCAAGTTTTAAATTGCTTGTTGAGAATGAACAGACATAACCTTGGCTCCATGAAACTTTGTATTTATCCTGGCAAAGAAGATAGACATCACATGGCTGTCAATTATTTCAATTGTGATGAATGTGAAGAGGCCGAAGTACAGGATGTTAACAGGATAGAGTGAGAAAGTGGCTTGGCCTGGAGGGTCAGGGAATGCTCCACGGAGCAAAACAAGATTGAGAAATGCATTGAGATCCACTTTAAAAACGGCAATTAACTGAAAAAGAAGGACACGAAGAACCCACCCGGCAGAGAAGAGAATGTGTGTGAGGCTGCCGGAAAGAAAAAGAAAGAAAAGAATGTGTGTGAGGACCAGGGACCGGGCAGGAACACGGCCCAAGCCAGACTGAGAGGCCCCGGGCGGCAGGACGATGCTGAGGACAGAAGAGGGAAGTGACAGACACAGTTGGGGCGAGGGAGGGAACAGGCCCTGCTCAAGCAAGGTCTTGAAAAGTCGTGACCTGTGCCTTTTTAGAGACAGTGCCCTGCCTTTATCAAAATTGTGTAAGCCGGAGGAATGACACTAATGGTAGGAATTTGGGGCCATTAGAGATGTGGACAGGGAAGATAACACTGTGTCATGGTATCTGAGCACACGTGTTACACCGCCCCACACATCCCTCCCTGGAGCGGCTGGCTGACCCTGCCTAGAGATGTGGCTGGACCAGAGGCAGCGTCCTTCTCAGCACAGAGCACATTCAATGCAGCTCACGAGGCCGAATGGCCCTAGTAGTGCTTATACTTTAAAAGTCCCCTGAAACGTAAAGTCTGAAAAATATTAAAGTGCCCAGAACTATCTTTATACATCTCTTCCTCTCTGATCCCTTGCCAAGCTGTCTTCCATTCATCCTTGGACGTAAGCTCAACCATCACTTCTTTTGGCTGCCTTCTCTGATAACCTGTCTGTATTAACATCTACCTGCGAGCTCAATTCACAATTGCAAAGACATGGAAACCAGCCAAGTGCACAGCAACCCACGAAGGGATCAATGAACTGTGGCATATGTACACCATGGAATACTATTCAGCCATGGAAAGACGAGACTTTATATCTTTTGTATTTACCTGGATGGATTTGGAGAACGTTCTCCTAAAGTTTCTCAAGAATGGAACAAGCATCCCGTGTACCTGGAACCAGTAGATGAACAAGTACAAGTCCACACCAGAGAGAAACACAGTTAAATTCAAGAGGGGAAGTGGCTCCGGGCTCGGGGCTCAGGGTTCAATAGGCTCTCACCTTCGGGTACAATGTAGCAGTATATGGCAAACTTCCTGGGTGAAGGACTCAATTACGACTCAGACTTGGGATTTTACCTTACAAACACAAATCATATAACCTAATCACAGGTACTCTCGAACTTGCCCAAAATAAAAAGAGAGAGAGACATCTACCTGCTGCATTCTCTTTTCTGTAGTTCCCGAGCACAGCACTAGTAGTTACGAACTTTACATTTGTGTGGTAATATACCAGGTTGTAAGTTCCACATGTGTAATGAATATATCCCCCCAGCATGCAGTCTAGTGCTGAGTATGTAGTATGTGATCATAACTATTTGTGACTATGTGAGTAATCTCAATTTTCTGACATATTTAATTTTTTAGATTTATATTGAAATCCGGTGATATTCTGAGATTGTGGTTACCTCCAGTTGGAGACTGGTGCTCTAAGGAATGTTAATAGTATTTGCTGAAAGGAATTAAGTGACAAAAAATAAATCAAAACTGTTTTTACTATGCCTAAAATTATGTAACTTTTAAAATAAAATTTAATTAAGAGATCAAAAGAACAGAACTATCTGAGTAATCTCCTTTTACATTCCTCTCCTTAAGAGAGTCACACAGTCATGAACTTTGTCCCTGTCTCTAAATTTCTCAATCAGAAATATGCCTGCTTGCTGCAACCCTAAATGAGGACAAGACATGAGGAAAAGATGGGACGGAGTCTCTGGGCCAAATAATAACCTCATCTCATCTGGTAAATACCATAATAGTTCACGGCCCAGTGCTTTGATAAAGATCTTTGGTATTTTTATTTATTAACTGTCCAGTGTTTAAATGCTTCCTCATGGAGGAGAACTAAACCTACACCCAAGTAGTTCTTATTAGCTAAAAAATGTTTCTTATATTTAGTTCTCGTGCACAATCCTGACTGTTACAACTTTGTGTCATCCTTTCTTCTTTAGTTTGCCCTAATAGCATGTCCAGGCCTCCTGCAGTAGCTGGTGGCCCCTAGGAGACGAGATCTCCATGATGCTAAAACATTGCTGGCATCTGGACTCATCTCTCTTGTACTATTCTAGAAGGGGAATCTTGAAGATGAGTTGACAGCTCCGTCAGCAAGCATCCCACCGGATGTTTTCTTAAGCATTCTGAACAAAGTTCAATTGCCCTTTGGGAGACAACACACATTTCTTCCTAATTTATAATTTTTGGAATGAAATCACTAAAACAAAATCTGAATCGTTCTTTAGAGGAAAAACTGTTCCAACATAATTAATTATTCTTTGTCCTTTATGCTATAGAACTACATAGGTTTTTTAAAATATCTTAGCAATCAACGACAACCATTTCTTGAGGAAGGAAGGAAATAATTGTTTCATGTTATAGCTATTGTAGAAGAAAGCTTTACTCTGCTGAGATTAAAAGCCATTCTGGAAGAAGCTTAGCTTCTTGGAGAATGTGTTAATAATTTCAGAACCCTTAAGAAGCAGTGCAGTCCACGGCTAATTTTACCTCTGTGCAAGAATATCAGAATTCAAAGTGATCTACATATGCTTTTTTTTTTTTTTTTTTGCAGTTTTTGGCCAGGCTGGGTTTGAACCCACCACCTCCAGCATATGGGGCCAGCGCCCTACTCCTTTGAGCATAGGTACCAGCCTATAGACTTTTTTTTTTCCCATACAGGTTGTCTTGTGGACTTTGCTATAAGAGATGAAGGGCCCTGTGATTCAGAACACCTGGAATAATTACGTAACACAGGGCAGAAAATAATTTGTTCTTGAATTAATTACATTTGCATATTTATCTGACATTTCTTGAGGCCACTGAAGCCTGTAATGTACTGCAGACCAGAATCAAAATAATAATTTCTGGCTCTATCCTTAATGGTCACCATTTGCTCTCTCCCCCTATTGAAGCACTATTTTGATTTACCCATGTATTTAGGAATGGCTAAGGGATTCTTCTTTTTCAATTTTGGGCTAATCATCCTTATTTTTCCTACATGTTCACTGATTGGATTCCCTAACTCTGAATAACAGCATTTTTAAAAAATGACAGGTGTTCCCTTATTGCTGTGCTGGTATTTGCTCTAGCAAGGACCCTGACCACGTGTAGCAAAGACCCTGACCACGGTTTCAACATCACTAGGCCGAGGGGGGACAATAATGATGGACTCTCAACCCAGTTTTAAAAAATTTAGAAAATATACCATACACTAAATAAATGGAATTCAATTCAGAAATAAAATATCTTGCATAATACCAAAGTGAATATGATGTACTTGTGAACTCACCAGCCGACTTAGAAAATAAAACCTGGTTAACATCCTAGAATCCCTTTCTATTGCCCTATCTAATCCCCTCCTCCCCAATAGAGTAATAATCACAAGCCTGAATTTTGCATTAATGATTCCCCTCTTTACATGTTTTTGAGGGTCATTCACACTGGTGTATGTGGCTGAGATTTATTCATTTTCCCAACTGACTCAGCCTCCCAAGTAGCTGGGATTACAGGCGTCCGCCACAACACCTGGCTATTTTTTGGTTGTCGTTGTTTTGCGGGCTGGGGCTGGATTCCAACCTGCCAGCTTCAATGTATGTGGCCAGTGCCCTGGCCACTGAGCTACAGGTGCCGAGCCTATTTTTACTTCATTCTTTTTTTTTTTTTTCAGTTTTTGGCCAGGGCTGGGTTTGAAACCACCACCTCTGGCATCTGGGGCCAGTGACCTACTCCTTTGAGCCACAGGCCCTTTACTTCATTCTTAAACAATGGTTTTACTAGATACAGAATTGTAAATGGAAGTTATCGTTTTTTTCTCTGTATTTTGAAATGTGTTATTAAATGTTTCTTTAGATCTTTTTTGTTAATGTTGAAAAGTTAGTTATCAATCTAACTGATGTATCTTTGTTGATAATCTGTTTTTATCTCCTTTATTGATTTTAAGATTTCTATGTTGTATGGCATTTGATTCTGATAAGCTTAGCTATAACTTTTTAAATATAATTTTTGGTATTTAGCAGTCTTCTTAAATCTAAGATTTTTTTATCTGTTCTGGAAAATACTAAATGAACATACCTTCAAATATTGCTTATTCTTCATTCTTTCTGTAACTCTCATTTCCTCTATCCATCATATTTTACAGGACACTAATGTTTTCTTTCTTTGTAATTTTTTTTCATCTTTTTGAGTCTATGCATTTTATTTTAGGCATTATTCTATTTTATTTAGATCTTTAATCAGGGCCACTTTCTATTCTCTCAATTGTGAAAGTGCTGGTTAACCTACTCATGTAGTTTCTTACTTCAATTGTTTTGCTTTTGATAAGAGTTTTAATTGATTCTTTGCTCAAATATCTTCAACTTAATACTAGCCTATGCTACCTTATCAATACTTTTTTTTTATTTTTAAGCTTATTAAAGAAAACTATTTTCAATGCTGTGTGTGATGATTCCATTGTTTTTGCAAGTCTGGAGGCACAGTTTGTGCTTCTCCTGCTTGTATCTTTATTCTGAACTCAGATATTATTTACAAGTTGATTTATAGAATTTCCCTGAAATCTGTCCTATAAGCAATTTCTCCAGGCAGTACATGTGTTTGTCTTTGTGAGATTCTTTTCACACCCCACCTCATAGTACAGATACTCACAGAAAAAAAAAAAAGTGTGTGTGTGATAGTAGCTAGAGTTTCTCAAGGGAGACTTTACTTTCATATTTTATTTCATATTGATGTTTTCCACAGTTTGCCTAGAACTGAAGTCAAGATAGACACATTTCTTTACTATCTTTTTCTGTTTATTTTTTTTAAAAAATCTATTCCTTGAAAATGTCACCTTTTTGGAAGGGTTCCCCTATAATAGCACTTCAGTTTTGCTGTGCTAGGAATGATATCTGTGACTTTCTCATATGCAATAGGATTAGAAATATAAGCCTAAATGGGACTATTAATTTTTTAATTTCTCATATGAAGTCCAATATTAGGCCAAATCAACCTTGTGTCTTCAAGTTTCTTCTCCTGAATTTGCTCATTAGTTTCGTTTTATTTACCATCCCCCCCAACCCTTCTGAGAACTGACAGACAAGGAGTCTAGGTCAGAGGAAATAAAAGACTCATATGACTCCTAGTCCAGTCACCCTGCTCATACCCCCAACCAGTGACCCCAGACCATTTCGTTAAACCTTTCCCAAAGTTTAATACCTTTTGGTCCCTAACTTACAATAATTATTTGTGCTTCTACAGGCCCTGAGGTAGCTCAAGTCCTGTCTGGCTTCTACCTTTTTACTGAGACAATAATCTATTAGTTCCACATTTGCAATT
The DNA here is from genome assembly GCA_963574655.1 of Perodicticus potto. Taxonomy (NCBI): domain Eukaryota; kingdom Metazoa; phylum Chordata; class Mammalia; order Primates; family Lorisidae; genus Perodicticus; species Perodicticus potto. Next base: position 20,333 of record CAUYRH010057307.1, read on the forward strand.
TACCTCTGGTGTTTTTATTTCAAGAAAAAATACAACCTCAAATAAGTATTTTCATAGCTCTCACCAAGGCCTGAGCTGGCTCCTGTATACACCTCTAACCTCATCCTTTGCAACGCTCCCTCTCTGTTCACTCTGCACCAGCCACGTTGGAGTCCTTGCTCCTTTTGGAACATGCCCAGCCTGCTCCTGATTGAGCATCTTTGCACTTACTGCTGCCTCTGCCTGGAATAGTCTCACTTCGTGTCTTCTGAAGGCTCCAGTCGCCTTTCATTCTGTGCCTTCCTCATTACTCCTCAAAGATGCCTTTCTCACCCTCAAGTCTATTTAACTTAGCACCTTCTCATCTCTTCATATCTTACTCTGACGTCTCTCTTTTATAGATTATGTTTTTATCTTCTTGCTTATTGGCTGACTCCCCTACTACAATTGAAGAGGCAGGAGGGCAAAAATTTCATTTGTCTTGTGTAACACTTTTACCACTCCATCAATAGCACTAGAACTAAGGCTGACACAAAGCAGGCACTCTGAAAATGTTTGTTAATGGGATGAATAGTAATGTAATAACTTTAAAAACACGGTAAAACTTTTTAATTTCAGGAGAGAGAGAAAGGGAAAGAAGAATAAAAAACTACCTGTTGGGTACAATGAACGTGATCGAGGTGATAGGCGCACTGAGGGTCCAACTTAGGATTCATAAAAGGCATAAAACATGAACAGTTTTTAATGTTTTTGAAATTGAAAAATAGAAAAAAATATACTTCTCAATTTCTATCTAAGTGACTGAGCAGTCAATATGGCAGATTAGTGTAAGTTGTGTGGCTTTTCACACGGGTAGCTGGTCAAAAGAATAAATACTTTTCATGAAGATGTCTCATCTGTCATAATACCTAGTGAAATACAACTTTGATTTATAATGTCATTATAGTACATATACTTCTGTCATGACCTCGGGCTCTGCACTTAGCAGTCTGCCTAACAGATGAGGACACCGGGGTTTAGAGTGTTTAGACTGGTAAATGATGAGAGTGTGGTGTGTACACAGCCGACTCACCCTGGAACGCTGGTGCTGAGTCACTACCAACAGCTGTCCCTGTTCCAGCAGGCTGAACTTCTCGTAAGTCACTAACTTTCAGGGAGTTCGTCAAAGACAAGGCCCTGGATAATTAAGGCCTGGAACACCGGGATTAGGGGCATTTCCTATGGTGTTAGGAAAGATCTCTTAAACTCTAGATCCTGATTGCAGAAGGCAGACTCCATCTAGAGTTTCAATTTATCCCCAGTTTCAATTCAGTAGGAAGCATAGTCTTAGGTAGCGTATTTCTTATTAAACTATTAACTATCTCTAGGTAATCATGCAAGTTATTCTATGCCATTTATAATTTTGAATTGTAGCCTCAGTTTTACAGACCATTCTAGTCTAAAACCGAAAGCAAGGCTATAGTTGGTGACACTTTTTCTTTGGCTCAACTTTCTACCAAGAAACTGCATAGCAGTCCAGCTTCTGTTTCAGAGGCTCCATATTATTCCTAGGAGACTTCTAGGGATGTCTCATATGTGCCCACAAATAGGCCACTTCTGCTCCACGTGGCACGTGCCATTTTCTTTCTCATATTCTTAGTTTCTCTGGGCTTCACACGCCTATAAACCCTCAGAAGAGCAACTCGACGGACCACTGCTGGGTGTGACCGTCGTGCTGATGTCCATGCCGCAGTTGGGGTTCCTGTTTGCCAGGCCTCTGAGGTGCTCCTTTCTTACCAATGGCTGGCCGTGTTCTACAAATGCCCAGGATGTGCTATCTAATAGGGGAAAAACATCTTCTTCTTACTTTTGGACATTATACTGTCAGGAAAGCAAAGAGGTTTCACAGAGACTGGAGGAGAAACATCTTTTGATTCCTGTTTTGTTCATTAATTGTTTTTTATGTGACCAACCTCCTTTCCCTAGACCCGAGACGGATGCATGGAGAAGATGGGAACCTGGAAGGTAGATGAGCCTTAGCTGAGGGCACTCAATTTATGGCAGATGTCTAATGTGAGACAGCATGCTGATTTCAAAGAGCCCTGCCCCTTCAATGACTGACTTACGGATATTAGCCAATCTCAACTGCCTGTCCTTTTCTTCTTTTTTCACGGGTAGTTCTTTTTTCCATTAAATGAATAGACCCCTGATGGGCCCCTTCTACTAACCGCCCTTCATACTCAAGCATGCTAGAATCTGAGGCTGGAAATCTGGGTATAAATCTAAGCCAGAGCCTCCTTGACTGCATAAACCAGATGTTTTATAACATCTATGGCCTTACTTTTGTATTACACTGTATCTGATTCTTCACTGCACTTCTGTTAATTTGCTTTACCTCTAAATACAGAGGCTTTTTTTATTACTCTGATTTTCTGTGCAGAAGTATATGCTATTTATTTAGCTAAGCTAAATCTCTTCCCCTGTACTTTTAATATAACTAGGCTTCTCTTTCTTCCATTTGTTGTTGGTTTCTTCTCATGTTTAAAAAATGATTTCTCTTGTTTTACTAATTTCCTGTTTTCTATTTGTGTATTTTGTAGCTGATTGTGGTTTCAGGTTTTAAAAGTTGGATTTATTGATGTCCGTTTCTTTTTTTTTTCCCCCTGTGTTGCTTTCATTTGCAGCATTTTTTTGCTTACTTGCATTTCTTATTTTTTTTTTTCAATGTTATTAAGGCTTTCTTTGGTAATTTGGCTCCCTGGCCCTCTTCCTATACTTAAAAATTAATTGAATAAAGATTTTGCTGAAGAAATGTAGTCTGTCTTGCATTTATTTCAACTTATTTGAAGTTTTGTAAGTATTAATTATCTACTCTGCATCCTCAAATGAAAGTAAGGACTCACGGTGATTGAATTGCAGCTGAAATTGGTAAAATGATACTTAACTTGTAGATCAAGAAATGTCAGCTGCCACTGGTGAGGCTCTCATTGGCTCTAGAAAAAAGAAGTAAAGTCCTTAATGCATTAAAAAAAAAATTTGGCTTGAACTTGTGTAAACACAAATATTTTGTTCTCTGTTCACACTTTAATATCAAAGTTCAATGGTAAAACTCCCTGTTTTATAGTATCACACTTATCTTAGAAATTCAAAGCAGTATGAGTACAAACATAAGACATTAGTAAGTTTCATCAGTGAAACCAGGATTCTGAAGGCGGTGATGGTAGTGTGTGTGTGTGTGTGTGTGTGTGTGTGTGTGTAGAATCTCATCTACTTGAAAAAAGAAAAAAGTCTCCCATGCATTGAGCTTCTTATAATGTGTACCTGGAATTCTTTATATACCTTGGTATCTGAATATTTGATATTGGCGAAACTATTCAGTATTTTGTACTAAAATAGGCATTTATTCTCCCATCAATAGTAGACTGTAATTATTACTGAATGTACTGGGTTGTTGAGATGTTTATCTCAAATCTTTGTTAAAAATCTCCTTAAGCTGACCTTCACTTTGAACATGTGGGACAGGATAACCCATCACTGCTCACTGAAGGAATTTAGTGTGGGTGGTCAGTGCCATGGAAGTCATCCACAGGCACGTTCAGACCCATCCTTTTTGCAGGGCAGACCACTCACAGAAGTGTCTTACCTCAGCAGCCCATTTCTACCGCCATCCACTCCTCATTACAACCCCTCCCTCTCCTGGTCCTTGAGAGTCTATTTCTCGAGGGTCTGCTCTCTCTTCCTCTTTACCATGGTCCTTCTTAGTTCCACTGTCCCACACCAAATCCTCCCAGAATCCTATCTCTTCCCTTTCTCCTTTGGCTGGGGTTATCTGTCATGCAGGCCCCGTAGTTTTGCCTTACCCCCTAGTTGAAACTAGAAAGCCTTCAAATCCAAGGAAGGTTGAGCAAATTTGAAAGGAGACGATTAGCAAAACTCTAATTGTTCTGATCTCAGTGCCAATTCCATACAAGCAAACAGATTTTGGTATAGGTGGGGAAGTTTGTCTCTTGAAGACACCTGAGTATTATTTCATTACAGAGATCCTCTGTTTCTTATCTTGGTCTCAGGCACAGTGAAAAGGGCCTCTTTTGGATAATGATGTGTTTTATGTTCCAAGATAAGGGTAAGGAGAGAAAAACCTGTTACTTTCTTCAGCTGTTGAAAATAAATTTGAATGCATCATGAAACCCATCACAGATGGTGTTGGGAAAATCACAGCTGGAAAACCGTAATATTTGTTGGTAAGTTATGGTTTGAAATCTGTTACTGTAAAATGAAGTTGGGAAAGTAGCTCTAGAAGGGTTGAAGGGAAACAAAATTTAGCTGATGACATGTCTTCATCCTTTCCTTGAGCAAGTCATTCCTGAATGTGGTTAGTGAAGAGCTTGTGGGTTTCCAAAGAATTCTGCATCTGGGGCAGATTCCCATTTGGTTGAGCAATTAACAGATCACTCTACACCTGCTCAGCATGATGGACATTTTCACTGCTTTCTGCACTCCTTTGTGCTCTAGAGTTAGGGACTTGGGTTTGAAGATTTGACTGTTGCTAAGTGTGGTTCCTTGAAATATTCTTGGACTCTTATCTATTCTTGGCAGAGCTTGGTTAGAAAGTGAAGCTCCAAATTCTGAAGGGAAGGTAATGCAAGTGTCAGCTTTGAGTGTTCTTTGGATATTTTTTTAAAAGACACTTCTATGAAATTTTCTGTGTTGGTAAAACACATATTTCAAATGTAAAAAGAACATCAGTACTAAAATCATCATCATAGTTTCTAACCTCAATAACAATGTATTTGATGGTCATTAGCTAATTCAGGGGATAACTAAAAAATAAAAGCTAAAATCATATTCTTCCATAAGCAATGATTAGGTCATTTTTTATCTGTGAGAATATATAATCATTCTACAGAGTCTAATATCATATCATAGCCATGCTGATGGCTTTATGATAAATATTTTAAATCCTCTCTCCGAAAAACAGTACAAGAAAAGTAACACATGTATGATATGTAGTCTCTAAAATGACTGGGGTTATGTCCTCAGTTATCACTGTGGCCTTGTCTCATTCAGCCTCGAAAGCTTATCACCAATGCTGGTAAAGGTAGACACTCAGGATTTTAGACTTGAGTCTTTAAAATCAAAATAACTGAAAACAATGTAAAATAGTATTCCTTGGAGTGTGAGCTATAGAACAATATTATCTGGAAATATTAATACACATTAAACTTACAGAAATTTGAGGGTCTTTTTATTGTTTGGGATTCATTGAGGGTACAAAGACTTAGGTTACACTGATTGCATTTGTTAAAGTCCCCCTTATAATTATGTCCTGCCCCCAAGAGGTGTGCCCTACACCGTGACCCTTCTCCCCCTCCCTTCTCCCTGATCCCTCATTCCCTTATCCTCTCCCTTGAATTAGATCATCTACTGCCTTCATATTAGAATTGAGTACATTGGACTCTCACTTCTCCATTCTTGCAATGCAAGCTTTTTGTTTTTTAATCGGGAAATCCTGGGTTAGACAAGTTTAAACAGAATTTTTTTATTTCAATAAATTTAGGGGTACAAGTTGTTTTTGGTTACATGGATGGATTGTATAGTGGTGAAGTCTGAGATTTTTGGTTACTCATCATTTGAATAGTGTACATTGTATCTAATAGGTAATTTTTTATTCATTACCTGCTCCCACCCTCCTAGTCTCTGATGTCCTTTAAGCAACTCTAAATAGGATCTTTATTAAAACACTGTAATACGCTAAGATACTTCACAACTCTAGATAGTAGTCAAGCAATAAATATTTATCTAGTTCCTACTGTGTGCCAGGAATCACACCATGCTTTGCTCAAACAAACGTCAACAAATCAGATATGGTATCTGGCCTCACAGCGTTTCCAAAGTAGTGGGAAGATGGAGATGAAGCAACTGAAGACGTAAATATTTAGATGGCAGCGAATTGTAATGTACTATGAAGAGACAGAACAAGATGCTATGAAATGAACAATAGAGGGATCAGTTTAATTGGAGAATGATTTTAAGAAAGTCCTCTCATAAAAAGTGAGATCTAAACTGAAGATAGAAGGAGGAATTAGTTAGATATAGAGGGCCATTCCAGGCTGTGAAAAGTAAATCCGCATTCTACAGGCAGGAGGGTTTGTTGTATTGGAGGAGAGAAAAGGCCAATGTGTTTAGGGCACAGTAAACATGCGCTCAAGATGAAGTAGGGAAAATTACCCAGGGTAATTTCATGCTGAATCCTATAGGCCAAATAATTGATGGTTTTAATTCTAAGTGCAAAGAATTTTAAGGAGAGGACTGGTGTTTGTTTGTTTAGAGAAAGAGTCTCACTCTGTCACCCTCACAGCAACCCTAAACTCTTGGACACAAGCACTCCTCTTACCTTAGCCCCCCAAGTAGTTTGGACTACAGGTGCCCATCACAACACCCACCTAGGTTTTCTATTTTTGATAGAGAGGGGGGTCTCGCTCTTGCTCAGGCTGGTTTCCAATTCCTGTGCTCAAACAATTCACCCACCTTAGCCTCCCAGAGTGCTAGGATTATAGGCATGAGCCCCCATGACCAGCTGGGAACTGGTGTTTAAAGTACCATTTTCCTAAAGAAAAAGTTATGGTAATGTATTTATCATTCTTCACGTGAATTTTACCATGACAATTTGTTTTAGTGAGAAATTTCCTGGGTGTAGTATTGAAAAACACTTTGGCCAATACTTTAAGTAATCCTACTCAAATTAAGGATCCTGTATCAGTTAACTCTTCAGAGTATAAGTGACCAAAAACAGTAAAAGAGATTTTCTCAGTTCAAATGCATTTATCAGGATGAGAAGCATTCAGAAATAGGGCCACCAGTATAGATGGATTTGAAGATCAAACATGAGCAGGATTCAGCCTCCCTTCATCTATCAGCCCTTTCTGTTCCTTCCTACGTTGGTTTTATTCTGAGGCTTAACAACATAAACCCAGAAATTCCAGGTTTTCCTCTCTGGTGGCAAGGTAGTTGAATCATCTCCTCACATGCTCCCAGATTGAATGCTGAAGCTTGTCTTGCAACATTTCTGGAAAATTCCATTGCATCTTGCTACTTCTCACTGACGTACTCAACTGGGAACCATTTGCTTATATCAAAGTAATGGGATACATTGATCAGGCCTGAGTAACCTGCAGCCTTGCTTATTTGACTTTCCAAATAAACATCTCGGGCAGATACTATAAGAAAGAACAAGGCTGGAGAAGCAAAGAGCAAAACTCCAGTGTAGTGTTTTTTATTATTAAAGTTTCAAAGTCTGTGGATATGTTTTGGTCATCGTATTATATTTACTTTTAAAGTATAAAAGGAAAATTCAAGGAAGTTTCTAAAATAGCACAATTGAAAGGACTGAATAGGGCATACAAACACACAGTGCTTTTTGTTGCTTCTAGGGGGTTACAGAAAGCAGAAGAATTAAGAAACAATGAATAGGACATTTCTGTTATTACTCCTACTAATAATTAACCTCTGCCTGTGATTACTACATATAAGTTATTCTACCTAGACAGATAAATTACCAAATAAATGAAGTTATGTGCTACTTTTAAATTATTGGTTGTAGCCTTTGCACTGAATGCGTTCAAATATACGCACCTTGCATTACATCACACATGTGGCTAAATTTGCTTAGATTTCTGCTCAAACATTTCTAAAGAAACTAGCAAGGCATATGTCTTTATAAAAATACAAGTCCTGAAGATTGTAAAAGATGTTTTATGGCGAGATTTTTCAATCTAAGTGTTGTCTGTACTTTTAAGATAGTAATAAATATTGGAATTTATAAGAGACAGGGAGTCAAACTCTTGACCATGTAAAATAAATTTTAGAAGTATAAAAGGGGAAAAAATGGCTCTTCCATGAGATGATAATATGGTCTGAGTGATCAGAGTAGACTGAGTTGAACTCGGGAGGCTGAAGAAAAAAATTTCAGGTCAAGGAAAATCTATGACCCTTACTGCCTCAACTAACAACATATATTTCAGTCTTAACAGAGGTGGTTAATAGTTCTGGTCATTTATACTTTGTTTCTAATTTTATGACTATTGTATAAAAATAGTTGAGGCCATAGAAAGGCAGAGATGGTTAGACAGGACTTTGGAAGTGAAATGAGACTTCGGGGAACTTTTTAAAAAGTGTAGGAACATTGAAGGCAAAGAATTCTACCAATGAATCAAATACAGGAGGTGGGGGTAATAGCTTGGCAAATGGAATCTGTTGTCTCAACACAAAATCCTGTTTCCCTCAAATCCCAAGAAGGCTCCTATAGCAAATTTCTTGAGGATTTCAAGACTGGTGGACAATCAAGGCCAAAATGTATTTTCTGATTTCATTTGGATATTTATGTTTTTCCAAATTTCTCTCTCATTTTAGAGGAAAAGCAGAACTAGATTTGCCTTTAGAAGTGAAGACAATTTTGAGAAAGTCTCTTGAATGCTATCACAATCAGGTTGATGAAAATATCTCTGATTGTATCTGAAGCCCGTACACTGTACCCCATGACTGAATTATTGTACAAAGATATGATTTAATAAAAAAGAAAAAAAAAAAAAATAAAAGCCTATTCAGGTAAAAAAAAAAAAAAAAAAAAGAATGGCTGTGTGTGAAGGTAGGCACCCAGGGAAGAAATCCTGAGTTCTGTTCCCTGAACTCTCTTGGCTATTCTGCCATATGGTGGGTGCTCTGCTCTTGCCTTACCGTGTTTCAATGTTTTCAACCAAGGAGAGGCGAGTGGATAATATTGCTGGCAGGTACTTTGGCAAAGTCATTATGGGAGCATAAGAGATTGTTAGGAGGCATTCTGCTTAATACTTCTCATGTCTTATTTAAGTTGGGCTCAAGGTTGAAAAGTCCTGATAAGGAAATATGATTTAGAGGCAGTGATTTGGGGTGCTTTTGTGAGCTTAAAGATTTGACTCGGAATTTCCCCTAAATTGCAAATGTTTATACCTATTCATCAGTCTTAAAAACGTCCTTGGAGCTGTCATTGCACATAGGCAGATTTTCTGTCTGTTTTGTAATTTATAGCAACCTCAATGATTACCTTGTTCATTTGCCCTCCTCTCCAAAGACTGTCCCAACCACCACTTTGGTGTGGTGTATTAGAGAAAAAGGATGATAACGGCAGCTGGAGGAATCTGAGTGGACGGGGTATGGGACGGATTCTCATCAGCAAAACGGGGGAATGGTAGAGCTGTTTGCTCTTGCATACAGAAGAAAAAAAAATGAGGAGGAGGGTGGAAGAAAACAGGATACAAAGGAATCATAGAAATTAACAGTTGGGAGTTAGAGGCATTGTTTTAAACTGGAAATAACTAAAAGACCCTAATAAAGGTGGTGATAGGCTTTGTTCCAAGAGTCTGCTTAAATGAAATGATGTAGTCAGGTCTGAAAAGAGAAAGGAACCAACCAGTTGCCGTCTCTTTGTGGTAACACAAAGATCCTCTGAGGAACCATCCCATGTTCAATCCAAGGATCAAGAAATTGAAACGAGGAAAGGTGTTGATCCAAGCTTTTACCATATTCATGTAAATCTCTGGCACTAAGAAAAGACCTCTGGAGAAAATGTGCATCCCAATAAAACAATTTTCATCATTTCCTGGGGAAGTGGAGGAGGGTACAAAAACCTGATACTTTGCAAGACCAGAATCTCGTCAAACAAACAAAAAAACCCCTCAAGATGGTTTATCTGAATGACTGAAATGCAAAGAATCATTTTCTTAGAACTCTATTATTCAGTTTTTCCTTGAAGGTTTTCATAATTTCATGTTCAAGTTTGTTTTGTATCCATATTTTTTTGTCTGTAAATTTTTTTCCCCATAGTTTCTTGCTCCTTGACAATTGTGCTATGAATTGATGAACCTAGTATAATGTCTAGCATAATGGACACATGTTTGGTGTCCAGAGACACCAGAGCTCTCCTCTCCTGTCTGGGAGACCCAGAGCTCCCTTTCCTCCATTCTCTTTATTAGGGGACAGCATACCTCTGTAACAGAGAATCTGTGCATCCACCAAAACCTCTTCGCTCTTCCTCTGGAGCACCACAGAAGAAGAGCTGACCATGACTCTATTATAAGCAAGAAGTAAACTTTGATCAGGTTAAACCACAGAGATCTAGGGGTCTCTACAATATGGTGTGATTAGTATTACTCTCACTAAAACCCTGCTTCTAGTTTTGTTTGGGGACCCTGCTTTTTGTTTTTTTTGAGACAGAGCCTTAAGCTGTCACCCTGGATAGAGTGCTGTGGCATCACATCTCACAGCAACCTCCAATTCCTGGGCTCAAGCAAGTCTCTTGCCTCCGCCTCCCAAGTAGCTGGGACTACAGGCACCCGCCACAACACCCGGCCATTTTTGGTTGCAGCCGTCAGTGTTGTTTGGCGGGTCCAGGCTGGATTTGAACCCGCCAGCTCAGGTGTACGTGGCCAGCGCCTTAGCTCGTTG
>CAUYRH010057308.1:0-46623 GCA_963574655.1 Perodicticus potto
GGGCGGGTGGTGGGGGGGGGGCCTGCGTAGAGCTGCGGGGGGGTGGGGGGGTGGGGGGGGGTTAGGGAAGCGCTGCGCGTGGGTCGGCGGGTGGGGGTTGGCGATGAGTGGCAATGTGTGACATACCTTTTGGGGGCGGGACACAATCATAAGAGGGACTTTACCTAACAATGTAACCAATGTAACCTGGTTCTTTGTACCCTCAATGAATCCCCAACAATATAAAAAAAAGTCTAGGTACTAAAAAAATGTCCACGGAGTTAACCTCATAACATAACTGAATATTGAATAAGGTCACAGTTAGGAGCCTGGACTTTGGTGACAGGCAGATTAGAGTTTCAGTCTAAACGCTGACAGTTATTAGCTGTGTGACCTTGAACAAGGTACTTAACCTCTCTGAGTCGTTGTTCCTTCACCTGTAAAATGCTGATGCTGTCTGTTTTATAGAATGTTGTGGGAATTAAACGAAAGGATATACTTATTGCAGGTAGTTCTCATAGTGCCTGATGCCTGGTACAATCTCAACAAATGGCAGCTAACACTAAAGTGTCTAGTGTACATCAACAGTAAAAAGGCTTATGGTGATAATTGGGCAACTTATTGGGAATCCTGGAGCCAACTTGCATATCGAACCAAGCCCCCTAATGCGTAAGCCCCCAGCAAGAACCACAAGGCCTGTTTCTAGAAGAGCCAGCCAACATATGCTCTGAGACAGCCTTAAATAAGCCCTAAGCACTCAGCAGCCCACACACATTCTCCTAGTCTGTTTGCACTTGAGAGAAGCTGAGACAACGAGGGTCACTGTCTTTTTCTGCTCTCATAGCAACAATGACCATGGGCTTCGGTGCGTAATAGAGTGGGCATTTGCAGGTCTACTGCAACAGGCTGTGCTCAGCACTGCAGGCTGTCAGTGATTCTGAAGGGAGACCCCTGACGTGATGAAGCTAGCCCCTGCTGGTAGCTCCCCACCAGTGTGACCTAGAGCGATGTTCCAGCAGTGGCCACCAAAGAGGCTTCATTCCCCACTCCTGACCTGCTCTTGGTAACCCCCAGCTCTGCTCCACGGCCCAGGAGTCTGGCCAAAGCACCTAAGGGCAGCTGAACATTTTGCTCTGACTCCCGTGCTGTCGTGTGAACACTTATGTAACGCCAGCCTCCTTCAGAGGGACAACTCCTGATGTTTAGCGGCACAGACAGAAACGCCATCACATTGTGGCTTTTCTCCTGAGACCAGGAAGCTGAAAAATAATCCCCTTTTATTAAGCAACTTAAAATCCGGATGCTAACTGGAAAAGAGTGTGTGTGCGTGTGTGTACACACACGTAGGCACACATACAGCTATGTGGGTCAGGGTGTGTCCGTGTGTGTGTATGACAGAGAAAGAGAGAAAAAGAGGAAGAGCTTGCCCTGCCTCCCAAAATTCTTAATTGATTATCTAACATGGCATGCGAGGGCTCAGGTAATTTAGGAAATTGAAATTATATGTTTGTACAGAGATAATCTACACTTAAAAATTTCCAGCCTGGTAGGAGGAGCACTGATGAAAAGTTTAAAAACTTGCTTCATGCCGGCTTAATATGCGGCAAATTCGGAATTGCAGAAGTCGGAGAGTGACGAGAGTCACGTGCCGTACCAGTTCACTGAGCATGGCAGCGACAGAGAAAACACACATAAAAATTCCGATAAGAACGGAATGTGAGGCAAAAGCACGATTTCCTCCGGATCTGGACTATCAGCAGGATTGGCGCGTGCTGTCTGCGGCTCTCGGGGTGGCTGGTACGTTACAGTGGAGCATCAGCACTAATGCTGCACGGCAGCGCCTCGGAATACCATCTGCTTCCCCGGGAACTGTTAATATAGTTGTAATTATCTACTTCTAAGCACTTTATTGGGAATATCATTTGCAAATTAATCAACTACAGACGGGTAAAACAAATGACATGCTTCCCCGAAAACAATGGCATTATTTCGCATTCTTAAGGATTCAGGAAAACTGGATGGAATGAAGGGGTCTAACACACACCTGGAAAACCTCGCCCTTGCTATAGGCATTAGCCGGAAAGAATGGCAGCAGAGGGGCTTCTCGAAAGGTCTTGGGACGATTTGGGCAACAGGGAAGAGGCAGAAAACATTGAAAACCCAGAGATGGGTAGTATCTCCAGTGAGAGACGAGACACGCGTTGGAGCCCCACCGACCACCGCGCCCTGGTGGAGACAGACTCTCAGAGCCCTCTGCGACTGCTCTCTTGACTCGTGTGTGCCACCTTCCATCTTGCCCTCCCAATCTTGCCAGCCATCTGTGACATGTTGGTGGCACCCGCAGCAAAGGCCATTTCTGTCTACCACAGGGCAAGAAGCAAGGGTGTTAAGTGGAGAGACTCTGAGCCCCAGAGAATTAATCTTTAATTACCCTGCCATCACTGAAATGCTCACTCCAAAAAAGGGAAAGGGCTGAAAGCAGAAAAGCAAAGCAATCCCTGAGACCAAAAATGGGGAAAGGCAAAATGTCTGGATGGCAGAAATGGCACAGGAATGTCAGGGGCCCTTGGAATTTATACAAACCCCATACCTAATCCTCTTTGTAACTAACCAAATGGCTCTACATCATGGGTCTTTATGTTTGTAGCTTCAACTCCAAGGTCTAGTAGAAGAAAAGATTCCCACTGTGCACTCCAGAGAGTCTTACATGCACCTCCATTAGCAGCCGATCCAAGAACCAAGGGCCAAGGAAATACCACCCTGTTCTCCTTCCCAAAGGCACACTGCCCCCCAGCCCAGCTCTCTCCCTGGATATGCTCAGGCTATAAATAAATGAAGGGCCTTCTGTGATTCCACCTGCATTATGTCAGCCTGTACTTCAGACAGCAAAACAGAGTGTGAGAGCCACACGTGGGGAGGATGGGACTTTGCACACCAGCGTGGTTCACGGAGAGACATTGCAATCAGCTTAGGAAGACCCAACCTGCTTCTCCATGAGTCAAGTGATGGCTTATTGCACCTCATTAAATGTTTTTTTAAATAATTTACTAAGATCTGTCCTGAGAGAAAGAAAAAAAAAGTGTTTGGAATCAAACAATCCCAGTAGTGAATCCCACCTTTGTTAACAACTAGTTGCTTCATCTCGTGTATTTGAGTTTACTTTTAATGAGTTTTGATGCTTCCTTAAAAGTATTTCCATGCAACTTTGAAATAATGCCACACTGATGATGGAAGGAAAGCAAAACATAAATGGAGATGTTTTAAAAGGAGCTGAAAGAGAAAATGATATAACACCGTGTGAACATCAATGGCTCTTCCTCCTAGGGTGGAAGCCATATTAAATTCATGTCAAAAACATTCATTGAGCATTTATTATGCTAAGCACATTGGATTGCCATATTTTGGGAAGTGTCTGTGAGAAGGTGCTTCCCCATAGGAAGGACGGAGCCTATATCTTATTAGTCATTACTCCAGACTAGAAAATGTGACATAAATAAGTGTCTTAGGTATGGGATAGGTGCAGTGAATAGCACAACTCAATCAACTCTTTGCCAGATCCTCTTAAAATCTATGGATAAATTTCTGAGGCACATAGATATTTTCACCAGGTATATGTGAGACGGGTATTATTTATGCAGCTTGAACAACCTCACAGGATAGGCCCACCCATTTTTGCAGTTAACTTCTTAAAAGTTGGGATATTATGGAGTTGACCTTCCCCAAATCAGCTCGTTTTTGGGAGGAGAGAGTGAGATTCTTCCATAGTTGAAAAGATCGACTAAGAATTCTTTTTTTTGCCCTTCAGTTTTTGTTTGTGTTTTTCCAGCCCAAATTGTGTTTTCCACAAAACCTAGCTTAAAAAAAAAGAGGGAGAGAGAGAGAAAATAAATTTCTATAGCCCCAGTCTCTTCTTTATGTAAATATTTGAATTGGATTTAAAGGAATAGTTTCCGGAACCTACAAATAAACCTTACAACAAGAAAAAAGGATGGAAGAAAATCTTATACAAAAAGGGATTAAGTTAGGAAACGCCCTTAGATTTTTCTGATCATCCAAGCTTCTTCTGGAGAAGAACATATACTTCAAGCCTTGAGACCTGATTTTGAAAACTGACGTTGGGTGCATGGTTTAAGCTCTTGTGACTAATATGCCCACCCCTGTTGAAAAGACCACATAAGAGAGAACATTTGCAGAGCACCCAACACATAGTAGGTCCTCAATATATTAGATCTCCACCTCCTTTGCAGAGTCTGGGGCAGCCTTCAGCAGGCTCTGGAATGGAAGTAATGTGTGAATACACATGCATGATGTATTGAACAAGGAGAGACAAAAACCAAGGATGTAAGTGAATGAAGCATTTATTTGTCCCCTAGGTATTTCCTCCCAGAGATCTCAAGCACAACTTCAGCTGGTTTGTGCCACATCCATATGATACAAGGAGTTATAGATCACTAAGTTAAAGAATGGTAGCCCTGCTTTGTCTACCAGGGATGTGGAAGCAGAATTAAGAGTTGTTCAGTCATGTCTACATAGATGGAGCTGAAACATATTCTTCTTAGCAAAGTATCTCAAGAATGGAAGAAAAAATATCCGATGTACTCAGCCCTACTATGAAACCAATGTATAGCTTTCATATGAAAGCTATAACCCAATTATAGTCCAAGAAGATGCGGGAAAGGGGAGCGGGAGAAGGTGGGGGGAGTATGGGTAGAGGGAAGGTAATTGGTTGGGACCACACCTACGATGCATTTTACAAGGGTACATGTGAAATTTCCTAAGTGTAGAATATAAATGTCTTAACACAATAACTAAGAAAATATGGTGGAGGCTATGTTAACCAGTTTAATGAAAATATTTCAAATTGTATATAAAACCAGTCCATTGTACCCATGATTGCATTAATGTGCACAGCTATGATTTCATTAAAAAAAAAAAAAGAATTGTTTGATAAATGGAGGAATCTAACTTTCATTCTTGATCATATGGTCTTCTTAGGACATTCCACAGCTTCATAGAAGTGGACCCCAAGAACACTAGAAGGTGGCACATTGGAAGTACCCAGTTAGAATACCCATCGTTCAAGTGTAAGAACATGAAAACGTGGAACGTGTGTGGTGGCCATGGCAACAAGAGAACACAGAATGGTAGAAGCACAGAGACTGGCAACTGATGTGAAATGGGAAGTTATTGTTTTCGCCCATTTACAGCTCATGTGCTCCTTTTAATACTTCTACAACAAATGTGTAATATTTATACAAAAATAACAAAAGCTTTAAAAACTCATTAAAGCAAATGATATACTCGAAAAAGGAAGGCATTAGTGATCATTCCAACATGTCAATCTTGAAAGCCTGGGAGAGAAAGCTGGTGCCATTCATGCAAAGTCAGAAAATCAAGATAAACGAGGAGTTTTCCAGACGATAGATTGGAGGAGGGTGACGAATTTACCCGAAAACCTATTGGATGTAAAATTTTGCTAGAGCACACAGCATCAACTGGCATATGACAAGTGTTCAATAAGAATTTGTCAAGGGAATAAATAAATGACATGCACTAACTGCTTTGAGAATTAAGGAGCAGCAGGTAAAACAGTCAGATGAGCCTCTTACCAAGCCTGCTACACAAAAGACAACATGGTAATGATTATCATAGGAAAAACAGAGATTCCATAATGATTTTGGAAAACCTTAGACAAAACCATCTGCACAGTTTCTTCGCACCTTGGAGAGCGTAGAGAAACTAGCAGTCAGCAAGGAAAGAAGGAGACGACTCCTGTTGGCTGGTTCTGGCAGGATGCAAGGCTGTCCCCTGTCATGTGGGTACCCCAAGCACTGACCTTCTAGCACCTTTTCAGAAAAGCTTTCAAGTGCTAGTTAAAGACTGATTTAGAAGAGTGGCTGAGAGCTTCAGAGAGGAAGAATGCAGGAGGTAACAATATTCAATGTTCTGTAGAATGTTCCCAGCAATTCAGCTCTGGCCCAGACATCCACATCCTACCCAACACCAGTTCATGGCTTCCCTCCTCTTCAGGAAGCAGTTTATGAAACCTCCACCATTACCCAGCGTGACCCTTGAGACGATCCATTCCCCCACAAGCAGCACAGTCTCATAGGTGGCAACCCCATTTAGTCTCTCCCCAAGTACAGAAATTCCCCTTGCTTTCCTTTCATCCCCAGGGTTCTTTTCATGTCCCTTTGTGATTTGTGTCCCAAAGGCATTGATTCTGCTATGCCCTGAGTGCACATTCATAAGGCCAATCCTTGTCCAATATCATTACCAAGTTCAAAATGGAAACCACAAAACCCTCTTCCAGTTAAAACAACTGTAGTGCTATTATTACAATGGGATGAGGGAGAAGTACTTAGATTCCCTTAAAATTCAAATTTTCAGCTGATTCTGAAGTAGTGATGGTAGAAAGGTGAGCACACAGGGAAACTGGTACCAGGCCAGATCTCCTGGAGATGTTTCACGACCCCATGACCCTTGCAGAAAGAGCCAAGCAGAGTGTTCTACCTTGCTGCAAGTGCCAGCACACCGCTGGGGCAGCACATCTGGGCCAGCAGTGTGCTCTGAACTCTTGCTATCTGGCAACAACCATGCCTGAATCTGTCTCCAAGGCTGTGAGCAGCTGTCAGATCCGTGCCTACAGGCGGGGAGTGCTACCTTCCCAGGCTAAATCTCAGAAACCACAGCAACCAGGTTATCTGCTGGGCTCTTGCGTCCCATGAATTCTTCAGTGAAGGAGTCATTTTTTTGTTGCCACCACCATCAAGATAAAACCTCATATAATGCCACGTATAAATGTTTGTCACTATCGTTATCATGGATCCTGCTCTGTTAATGATCAATCAATCAATGAGTTGTCTCCATTATTCCCTTAACTTGTCTATCTCCAGGAAACACCTGCAGTCACTGGCTGGACTCCAGAGGCCTGTCCTCCTCTCTCCCTAACAGGGACCCTCCTAGAAACAGTTAAAACTACGAGAATGGGGACGATGTTTGGATATGGGGTGCTCCATGCATGGTACCTCCAATACCTCAGACCTGGGATTGGAGCCCATCAGACATGAACCAACACAGAGCAACCTGTGAGCCCCAGCAATCCACACGCTGGGGCTCACAGCCTTACTCACCCAGTCTCCCATTGAGAGGCCCCAGGGAGGGGCCCTTCCTGGTGATAACACCCAGTTAGAAGGTCTCATCATCAAGGAGAAGTAATTTCTCTCTTTGCAACAATTTTAGGTGTGAATTTTGAGAATTTCTCTTCTTGTCTATAAGTTCTATAACTTTAGAAACTGCTAAAAGAAAGATGGTTTTTAAAAAAGGGGGTTGTACCCTATATTCATAAAAGGAACTGTGGCATTAGTTTTAAAATTTTTCTGTAGACAAATATTTATTTATTCACTTTTTAAAGGAAACGTTTAGGGGAAAGGGAATCATAAAATTGAACCGTGAATGAGGCTGGGAGTCATCGATCTTAGAGAAAGAGAAACAAGAAAAAGATAAAATATTTCTTTCTAAAGAGTTTTGAATTTGAACTTCCTTAAATTTTTATTACATGTATATTTTAGTATTAGCCAAGTTATTGAACACTTTTTAGGTATCAGGTACTCTCTGCGTATTTTACAAGAATGAGCTTGTTGATTTTCTTTAATCTTTACAGCAAATATGTGAAATATGAAGGAATCAACCTCACTTTATAGTCAAGCAAATAAGGCAAGTTATCCATGGTCACAGAACAAGAAATGACAGAATTTCATTTTTATCCAGGTCTATCTGATTCCAAAACCTGTGTCTTAATCCTTTGGCTCCCTTGTTTTCCAAATGAGACTAACATTTCATATAAATAAAATGTCTTACTAGTTCCTCACAAGCAAACTTGGAGGAGATATTTGCATGTACATAACAGTACAGAGGAAATACACAAGATAAGAAGTTTTTGAGGAGCAATGGAATAGTTGTAATTAAATTAGCTAGTTGACATGGTTTGGTTTGTCCCATTAATAAGAGATTTATTCACTTTAAGTTCACCGTTCTTTCCAGTAAGGAAATAAAAATGTTCTAGAAACATCCCAGCTACTGCCGTGTTTGGAATGTCTGCGTTAATTTTAGCAAGTCCCAGTGTCCTGAACATCTGCCTCTCTGAGAGATACCCACTGATAGCACAGGGGGGGAGATAAAGGGCACAGGAGAAGAGTGTGATTCAGGGACCATCTCCAAGGGCAAAAGATGTCAACAGTGAGTTTGGTTCTGAACTTGAGTCAAAAGGCAGAAGAGATTGGAAAAGGCGCTTTTGGTTGTCAAGAGAATAAAGCTCATTCTCCCATCCTAGCGGTAGAAGGGGAAGCTCGTTAGCATACAGGAGAAGGTCCATCAGGACTGTTCATCAGCCTCCTGTCCACACCGCAGGCCTTACATTTCCAGAAGACAATCCCTTGACATGGTTAAAAAAATAGGCTCAGTGCCAAACTGTATCTCTTGGTCTCCCAACTTATTAACTCGCAACTTACATCAATGTCTCTGTCTCTTGATGTCCTCAGCCATCAAGAGGAAATAGTAATAATAATACATATCTCATGGAGTTATTGTGAGAATTCGATGAACTAAAATATGAAAGTGATGGCAGTGTTGGCCAGGAAATGGTAAACGCCATATTTAGGTGTTTGTTGCTATCATTGTCATGTGTTCAGAATGATTACACGGAGTCCTGCCTTACCTATTCTGTAACAGAAACAAGCAGCATCAAAATCCCTACAAAAATTCTTAAAAATTCCAAGGTTAGACGATAGTGGTGTGCCTTCTTTTAAAGGTCCTTGGGAAATGGCAAAAGTCTAATTAGATTTGTCCTCAGAAACAAAATTGATTTTCTTTTTCAATAATTCTATTAATTGAATCTCCTCCTCTACCTCAGCCAAAGGCCAGAACTTTCAAGAACAGGTTCCAAATAAGACGAAATAAGAGAGCTCTATGCCGTCTTGCCAATAATCACACCTTTTACTAGCGGCTTAAACACATCACCAGGTTTGCTCCGAATGTGTCTTATGCTAGCTTCTAAAAAGTCCAAACAATGCAAACATAAACCACCCACGTATATAAAAATTAGCGGAAAACAAAAGTAAACAAAAAATGATAAGACCTCACATCAGCAGTGTTGCAATTAAGCACAGGCACCATCGCATACATTTTGGGTAACTGGGTAAAATGTTTTAACCCTTTGAGAAAACATCATGGCAATATGCTTCAAAAAAAAAAATAATAAAATGTTTGTACCCCTGTGAATTTCTATCAAGGAACCAAGAAAACCACTCAAAAGATGAAAGACAGAGGCACAAAGACTTAGCCAGCAGGGAATTTTGTAGTGAGAGTAAATTATAGAATGTGCACACTCTGAACCATTTTATTTCCTAAATTTTAAAATACCCTTTGAGAGGGGTATGGTTTTCACATTTCTGAAAATTGACCCTATCTTGTATTCAGTGTATGCATTTAACACGGTGCCATCTCTTTCTTCTTTGGTAAGCTCTTAGGAAAGCGACGATGCACCTTAAAATCAGTGGCATTTCACGAAGAAGGACACGCGGTAGTGTTCCATTGTTAAAAGCAGTGACTGCAGAGGTTATGCAGAAACATGAAACTATAGAACCCAACCACTTTAAATTTGGGGTGATCAGGGGCTGGAGTAGAAAGGAAATATAGACAAATGTAGTTTGATTTACAAGTAATATTTTTTTCTTCTTTTCACTTAGAGTTCCATTAATGTTACTATGATATTATGCATGTGTTAACTTTTTTCCTTTTTTTTTTTTTAATAAAAGGAAGAAATATGCCTTCTCTGAGACTCAATTCCCCCTGAAACCCTGGGCAGAAATATTATAAATAGAATGGGAGTAAAAAGCTGGCTGACTGCCATTATTCACCATAGAACTAAAATGCTAAAATCCTTGAACACCCCCTTATTCTCCAGGGGGGGCTGATTGGATCCAGCCAGGGCGCTGATGGAGAGGTGGGTGGCAGTGGGGTCACTAGGTGCCTCCGGCCTGTACTGACTCCCTGAAAGCTGCAGGGTTGGAAAGAACCAAATGAATCCCTCAGATAGATTACGGGACCGGTTCATACTGCACAACTTCTGTCACATCGAGAAATTAGATCCATAGAAAAAGGCCTAGAATCAGGATAAGACATTGGGAATAAGACAGGCACTCAGAAATGAAAAAGAGGTCAGTAGCATGCTGGGAAAGGGAGAAAAAGAGAGCCCCGAAACAAGAATTGAGTTGAGAAAGAACAGAGAGGGTGTCCCAGAACATCCTTAAGCACTAAGTTTTTGTTCAGTGAGTAAGTAGATGAAGCAATGGCTTAAAACGGCCTAAATACTAACACCAGGTGCCGAATAATTCATTCAATCTCTTTGTCACTCATTCATTCTACAATATTTACTGAGCATCTATTCCACGACAGGGCTGAACGAGACGGAAATCCACGCCCTCAAGCGTCTTACATTCTGGTGAAAACGCAGACAAGGGGAAAGGGATGTGGTGGGCACGACCGACTTGTAAGACACAAATATTAAATACCACACATGTTTGACTTATCCTTGGTTTCACAAAAATTCCCCTTAAAAACTTTGGAAAGATAAGCAGAAGCTAAAACATGCATTTGAAAAGAATGAGGTTATACCTTCACGATAAAACCAGAACAAGAACTATCCAACTAAAATGTCAGACATAGCACTCCTGGTCTTAGTACTTAAGGGAATCGGACGTTTCCTACTTAATAACCGAAGGAAAAGTGATTGGATCCTGAGGATGTTTTGAAATTGGACCTTGTGAGATTGATCAATAGATCAGATGTGGTGTCTGAGATGAAGACAGGGGTCAAGGGCGTGATCCAGGCTTTGGTCTGAGCACGTGGAGAATGAGGCTTCCGGGAGCAGATGTGGAGAAGGTTGCAGGAGGAATAGAGCAGAGGAGAGCAAGCATCTCCTTCGGGACGTGGTAAGTTAGTGAAATGATTAGATATTCAAGCAGAGCTGTCCTGAAGCAGGAGGAATGAATACCCAAAGCAATGATCAAAGAACAGAAAAATGAGAAACCAAAATTGAGAATGGGTCCAGAAGAAAGTCGGAGAGAGTCAGAAAGATAAAATAATAATAATACTAACAAGAAAAGGAGTCTCACCTGCCTCCCTGCCTTTCATTTTCTTACTGGTGTTATTATTGCACTAACATTAAGAATGAGAAGGTAGTGAGGAGGTGAGAGCTGGCCGCAGGTGCCCATGTAGCCACCCCCCCAACACGCACAACTCTCACCAATCTCCCACCCCTGTGTTTGCCATCCCTGCTAAAATAAGACCATGTGTCTGCCTCTGCCACCGTCTGACACTAAGCGCTGGTGACATGATGATTTCCTGCACATTTATCTTCAATGTGCTCATTCCGGCCCGGCTGGAGGATCATAGGAACGTGGAGATGTGGTGGTGGCTCAGAGGCACTCAGCCCTCGGCACCACGCGCTGCCGACCCAGCCTTGGTCCTCGTTAATAGCTGTGTGCTGTGGAGTGAGAACTCTCCCCAGCTCTTTCCTCTGCAGTCCTGACTTGGGCAGGCTGGGGGAGGCTGTGCACCATTTAGGAGGATTGGGGAGACCTGAACAAAGAGAGGGCAGAAGAGGTGGGGAAGTCGCCCCATCAGCAGCTTCCCCTGCCCTTGCCTGCAGAGCTGGAGGGAAGGCTGATTTAAAGCAACGAATTAGCTCCCCTGGAATAATGCCGGGAAGCGTCATCTCCAGCTCGCAGCCTTTATCCTCTGGGGTTTGCTTCTTTGGCTCTCTGTCTCCACATCAAAGTCAGAGGAGCTGAAGTCACCCAGAAGTCCTGGAAAATATGTTACCACTTACTGGCTGTGTCATCTTGGGCGAGTCACACACCCTGTCAGCACCAGGCCATCTCATTTGGAAAAATGAAGATCATTAGCAGCTACCTTCCAGAAGGCAAGATGCCCAGCCAGATGACCTGGCTTAGTCTCTTCCAGCTCCAAGATCTGCAGCAGGGTGATGTTCACAGATCCTGAAACGCTCACAGGCAAGGGCTGAGAGGTGTGTGCCAGGGAGCAGATGAGCTGGGTCACCCCCCACTGCCCCTCCAAGGGGAACTTCTTCTGGGATCTTTAGACAGAGGAGAAAACCCTAACTTGGCTCTTTTTTCTGTGTGGAGTCGTGGAACGTGAAACAATGGGGGAAAGCACATACTTTTCATTTAACCAAAGCCAGGTTTGAATTCTTGGTTCCAACATTTCTCAAAAAGAAAACTTGGGCAAATGCTGTAAACGTCCTGTCTTAGTGGACTTATCTGCAAAATGGATATAGAATAATACAAAGAAATCCAGGTTCCTTGGAATATTAAAGAAGATGATAAATGCAAAATGTCAATTCTGCCAGCCACAGTCCAGTCAGAAAAACAGAAATCATTCTAGGTATATATATATATATATTTTTTGAGACAGAGGCTCACTATGTCACCTCCGTAGAGTGCTGTAGTGTCACAGCTCACAGCAACTTCAAACTCTTGGGCTTAAGAGATTCTCTGGCCTCAGCCTCCCAAGTAGCTGGGACTATAGGCACCCACCACAATGCCTGGCTGGAATATTAAAGATGATAAATGTAAAATGTCAATTCTTCCAGCCACGGTCAAGTCAGAAAAACAGAAATCACTGTAGGTATTTTAAATAGAAGGGACTGAATACAATGTGATGGAAGAACCCCCAGGAGCCCCTCACCTCCAGCTTCAGCTTGGGGTCTAGACGTCCAAACCCCAGCCTGGGACTAGGTCTCCCGGATTCTCTTTACCTGGGAGAGAAAACTGGACCTCAGTGAAAATTCTGAGGGTAGTTTCAACGGGGGAGGGCACTGGGAACCTGAGTTGTGGGGGTACTAAATGGGAATGGGAGGCAAAAATAACATACAGGGATGCCTTGTGATTGAGATAACCAAGTTTTCCCTCCTGATGGTTCTTCCAAAGATCTCCCTGGGAAACAGCTGCCTTTCACATATCACAGAGTGAGGGCAGAGAGTGGTCTATTTGCTTGAAATCTGGGAAAAACAACTGAGCATGCCCAGATCAGCCTGGTCCCCACCCTTCTAGTCTGACGTATGAAGGACTCTTAGGAAGCTGGCATTGCTGGTGAGTCCAGAAAGTGCCAATGAGATGGGGGAGCATCCTGCAATAATTGAATGGATAAATTTCTCTAATCCTGAGTTACAGTGACGGGTCATTTGCTTCTTATGGCCAAATCTAGTATCAGCTCCAGTAGAAATAAAGATGATTATCTTGTCTCCGTTTAGACTCTTTCATTTCTCAATTTATTCAAAATCTAGGTAGAGAATAAAGGCAGGATCCCTCAGAAGCCCCCAACAATCAGGTCTTTGATCGAAGGCTACCTAATTATTACCCATCACAACTGATAACCAATGAAAGCTGTAAATTATTGCTATCAAAAGTCGATATTTATCCGCCAAGGTTCATCTTTTTGTTTGCCAACGGATTTATCTTCTCCCTCCAGTTGTTGTCAGGGACACCTGGGGAATTTGTTTAAAATGCAGATATGCAGACTCTCATCTTGGGATTCTGAGTTGGTAGCTGTGTCTTTTACAAACACCCTAAGTGATTCCCATATTTTGGAAAGCAACAGCTATAACTAGTGGTTCTCAACCTAGACTGCACATCAGAACTACCTGAAAGCTTAAGAAATTACTGAGGTGAGGCCTGGGCCCCACTCCAGAAATCCAGACTGGATCAGTCATGGTGATTCTAATGTTCTGCCTGGGTGAGACCAATTGGTATATCCACCAAAAGAAATCTTTCTCTAAATGATTTGTTATTGTTAAGGCAGGGAAAGCCTTCTGTTCATTAGACACCTCTCGGTCTCTGGAGTTCCTATCTCTCTAGGAAGAGACAACATGGCCTCTGAAGGCATTTTTGGAAATGCAGATCAGTGTTCCAAAGTCCCAGGGCCAGCCTGGAAACTCATGACCAACCACTCTGGCTGCCCAGCTCCTCATCCCGCCCTGCTTCATTGAGCTCCTAACCTGCTTTCAAACGAAGTGCCATTCACATCTCTAGATTACTGGTGTTATTACTATGGCAATCCTGTTGATTGCAGCCTCATTCTTAAAAAGACATTCCAATTCCATCATCCTTAGTCATTTTTGCAAGATGCATGTGTATAACAAGCCTCAGTATTTAGTTTAGCACACATTTGGGGGTGAGAAGGATCATCTTCCACTACCCTAGCCTGCCTGTGAAATAAACACAAAGTAGTAAAAGCACTCCATTTCAGGGATTCTTGTCTTGATCTTCTAGATTGTTTCCTTCCCAGGAAGGCATGGGTAAGACAAAGATCTGAGACCCCCCTTTCTCAGGAATCAGGTCCCATCTTTTATGGGCAGCTTCCTTTTAAAGATGAGGGAAGTGAGGACAAGAGATATTATGTAATTGACCGGAGAGCACTGGGGAAGCCTTAATGCCTCTCTGGTACCCTAGGACCACCTCATGCAGCACCTTCCTTTGTCCCAAGATTGAGTCTCTACTTTGGACCATGAGTAAACCTTCTTTTGAAGGAAGGCAATCTGGGAACAGGAAACTGAGTTCTTGATAGAACATCTCTAAGCCACCTGAGAGGAAGGAACTGAGGCAGAAGTCACGAAAGACCTCGAAGAAGAAGAAAGCAAACAAGGCCACTTGCCTCTTTGATCTTGAGACAAAGGTGGTGAGGCTTGACAAAGATGACAGCCAGGCAAACATGTCAGACAAATAGGCTCAGTGTTGATTCCAAAGAATTATATAAAAATCATAATTTTATATAATTAATATAAATTATATTAATTTAATATAAAGTAGTATCTAATTTTATTGATACTTTTGATAGCAGCAATTTACAGCTTTCATTGGTTATCGGTTGTGATGGGTAATAACTAGTTAGCCTTAGATCAAAGATAAGAGCCCAAAGACCAGGGCTGCCCCTGATCGTTGGGGGTTTCTGAGGGGTCCTGCCTTTATTCTCTACCTACATTTGAATAAATTGAGAAATGAAAGCGTCTAAATGGAGGCAAGGTAATCATCTTTTTTTCCACTAGAGCTGATACTAGGGGCTGGGGGTTGTTGACAAAGGGACTGTACCTCTCTGGGAAGGACTAGGGACCAAGATCATAAAATTGATTTAAGGAAAAGAAAAGATTTTAGAGTTTGACCAGGGATGACATCACTACAACTTTTGAATCTGAAAGCTCTCATCAGAGAAAACTAGAGCATGAGCCAAACCAAGTGATAAGAAAATAAAAGGGTTTCACAGTCCTTCGAAAAGAAAATTCAAAGTCCATAGCCTGAAACTTAAGTCCCTTTATGGTTCATCCCCTGCCTGTCTGCTCAGTCTTATGTTTGAAACCCTATAGCCAAAGTCTTCTTTCCTAAAGGTTCCCCATACAAAAAATTTGCCACGAGGCCCAGAATGGCATAGCCCAAAGAGCTCATCCCAGAAATCTTAGGAGATGGAGTTTGTGTTTGGGGACTTTACCCAGGCAACAAAGGTTGTTGAAGGGGTAGTTTTCATCCTCCCCAAATGAGTTGTTCAGCTGTAGTTTGTCAAGGTCTAATACCTACCAGAAATATCCACTATGGAAGGATCTCTATTTCCATATGAGAACACAAAGAATGGGGGTGCCACTAGGCATTAGTTGTGTGTTTATTTAGGGCATGTACTTTCTTTTTCTTTTTGCCAACTCAAAATCCAGTCCTTTTCTTGTCAAATATAATACTGCCAGAGTGAAACTGACAAGACCCTCAATAAAGTTGAGGTAGAGAAAGGCAAAGAGCTAGATAGTAACCTATTTATTTTCCGGAGGGGGGGAAGTAACAACTACTCTAGCAAAGAAAATAGCCTGGCATTTGGTCATTGTTTTTTCCTGTTTTCCCTTCAATTTAAGAGAAAAACTTTTCAAATTCACACAAAATGGTATAGACGCTGTCTACTTTTCTGTAGCCATTTCCAAACGCATAACCTTTCGGGTCACTGAGAAACACTTTTTTTTTTTTTTGAAATATGTCTCAATCCGTCTTTCAGTGTGCCAATGAAATTACCAGGCAGTTTAGCATGTGACGTGACTGAATTAGACCGTTATCATGATCAGACTCTGTTCTTTTCTTCCCAAAGGGAGGGCAGAAAAAAATCCTAGAACAGAATCACACCTGACTCTTTGTGAAAGGGAAATGCCCCTGCGAAATTACTTCATTGCCTCCTCCGAGAACGCACAGGCCAGTTGTTAAACCATTGATAGCTATGTGGACACAAGACCAAGTTTGCCTAAACTCCTCTGTCAGTCACCACTTTGCCAGACTGTAATTCGTGACTCTATCAGTGCTATGTACCTGTCCAACTCCCCTTGGACTGGCAGGGGACGTCTTGCAATGCCTGCAGACTAACGTCGTATAGAAATACTTGACCTTTTTAAGAAACGCTGATCAAATTTGCCTTGAATATTTCACTATATCACGGGAACAATCATAAATGGCATATAAAAAGTCAACAGCTGCTGGGATCAATAAGCTGCCCACCCAGAAATATATATGTACATAATACATAAAGGTACTTAAAAAAAAATTCACAAAGACGTGCAGCTACTGTCTTAGCAGAGCCGGTTTCATTCTACTGCTAGTGCAGAGAATCTAGCTTTCAGCCTGGCCTGATAAATGGATGCCTGCAGGATCAAATGAAATTCTTACCAGTAGCACCATCTTTCTGACTTAGGGCAGAAGGGTAAAAAGGATTCTCTTAAAATGGGAACATTTTCTTTAAAGAGGATACAGTTTGGGCTACTTAGTGGCTTCTGACACGTCTGCATGAGTATGTTTATTGACTGAGCTGGCAGAAAGCACATCATCAAGGCATGTGGTCAGGTGATGTGGAGATGGACGGGAGGGAATTCAGGACAGGCAGAGGAATGTCCAATAGTGACTAGAATCCCCACGGCAGGTGCCCAAGGCTGCATCAGGCCCACAGGACCCAGCATTGCCTCGGGCCCTCTTTATTCCTTGGAAAAGTCCAGGCACAATGTATCTCTAATGTGTCTCTGGAGTTTGTAAGAACTATTCCAAATGTCTCACTTGGAGGCATATGCAAATAAAATGAGACTTCAAAATTTCCTCCCTGATGTAAAACAGAGAAACAAAAACATTTTAAGAAATCACCCAAATCACCAAGCAAATCTGACATGATAGGTTGGCCTGTTCATGTACCATAAACCTTCCAGCTTCATGGACGACAAGTTTTCCATAGATGGGGGGTGGGATGAAGGAAGTGGGACAGGAGGCAGAGCCCAGGTGGTGATGCTGCCTGGTTCATAACAGGCCTTGGGCAGGAAGTTGGGAACCACCATACTAAAGAGTTCTTTCTTTCTCTTTCTCTCTCTCTCTCCATCCTTTTTTCTCCCTTTCCCTCTCTCCTTTTCTTAAATGGATTTAGAGGAAATGAAGACATTGTCCCAGTGAAATGGCAATTAAATAACAAAGAAGTGGGAAAGAAATGCTGGAGGAATAAGGGACTCAGCAGGCTCTAATAGCTGGAGATTTCCTCAGCGACCAAAACAGAAGGAAAACACACACACACACACACACACCAGTTTGGCAAACACTCCTGTTTAAAGACCTTCCAAACATTTCTCTTCTTTCTCCAGGATGGAGCTACTTCACTATCAATGAGATTTTCTATAAATTTGTGTCAATGGTCACATAGGTTTAAAAAAGAAAAAAAAATTAATAGCCTAAGAAGCTAGGGCTAAAGACCAAAAAGTGAAAGCGCTTACAAGGCAAATAATTTGAAGAGGCAGGATAAAATCAAAAACAGAATTTAAATGGTCCTAGCCTAAGAATTTATAAAAGACCCAAGTCCTGACCTATGACAGAAATGAGAACTTTATTGGGCACGTAATTCAGAAAGGCAGGAAAAGCTAATACACAGAACACAATGAATGTCAGGTTAAGGATTTAAATCTCAGTCTGACAGGGTCGGGAAAAACCAATACAATAATGCCAGGGAGGAGAGACGTGCTGTGCAAATCCAGTGCGGTTTAGAACTTTGACTGCATAATTAGCCTGTATTGTAATTAAGAATCTAGAGGGCCTATTGAAATGAAAGCACAATGGGCAGATTTGGATTTTGCTGCGTCGAGCCAGAATACTTAACGCAGTAAGAGTTTTCCCCGATTCTGGCTCGATGCTTTAGTAGCCAACAGCCAAGGAGGTAGTGCCACCTCCTGCACTACCTGTTTATAAAAGAAGTGACTGACCGAAGGGAAATACTTTAAAAGTCCTCAGATGATGGTTGCACCTTTGGTTTTTCTATTTAGCTTCAGGAAAAATACTTTTCTGGGTTATGGTTCCACTATCTGATCATAGGAAACTGAGTTAATTACAGGCATGAGGTCAAGGCCAAGTTGATCTCTAAGCCAATGATAAACTGGCACGGCAGGCTTGTTTTATTTATAGAGACCAGTGATATCAAATTAGATGGAAAGGAAGACAAAAAAGGTTTTAGTGTCTCTGGAAGGCTTCTACTAGCAGTTTTCTAAAAATATAAGACAATGTAATATATGTATCTTGGCCTTTTAAAAAATCGGAGAAGTAAGGGTGGAGTCTGTGGCTCAAAGGAGTAGGGTGCTGGCCCCATATGCCGGAGGTGGTGGGTTCAAACCCAGCCCCGGTCAAAAACTGCAAAAAAAAAAAAAAAAAAAATCAGAGAGGTAAGAAGCTTGTGCACTACTGTGGTTATGTGCTAATTCAAAGGACCCATCTTCATACAGACATAAAGTAGCCTAAAGAAAATAATGTATTCTGTTCATTTCCACTACGCTTTCATGTACTACAATAAAGAGACCCTAGTGGTCACTGGCTCAGCTTGCCATACTGATTGGGGAAAATGAAACAAAGTAGGATAGATTTTTCTCCCTCTCTCTCTCTCTCATTCCTTGATTACAACTATTTAACTATCTGCAACATGAAAATAAACCATCACATTCTAGAGGAATAATGAAGAAACTTGGGCTTCCCAGGAGCCCCACAACATAAAGCCTTGGTTCCTGGGGTTTCTGAAATACTCATTTGGGGGAGATTTTTAAAGGTAAGACAAGACGCCACCAATAGTCTCATTTTAGAAATGATGCAGCAAGAAAAAAAAAAACCCCAGGGGCCACTTAACACCCACCAGTACCCAAAATAAAAAGAAAAATTGTCAGAGAAGTATCCACTTGCAGGTTCAGAAATCCTTAATTCAAAGGAGGCGGTGACTTTAAGGAACTGACATTTATAAGAATCAAGAAAGGAAACCTTTAGTAAAAATGTGGTGAGTAGAAGCTCTCGGGTCCTTAATATAGTTTATCTTTCACATAAAGGTATCTTGAAAACCTTTACACAAGTCCTTTATGAAGGAATAATTTTTGAGCTGGGGCAGACAATGGTCTTTCAAATCCATTCTCAGTTTGGAAAGCATTTGTAAGGAGGATTTTTCCCAGGTACCACATGAGAAGTGTGTGATGCCCTTGGAAATCTCTGTAATTAAAAATAAGCCTCTTTCACAATTGAAAGTGGACCCTCGTACCCTAAAGTAGCACTGATGTTTCTATTTCTGATCTACACCCTTCATTTTATGCAATGTCTTTGTGGAAACCAAGGGCAAGAACAACCTGGAGAGAAATTTTCAAATTTTGGATCAGAGCCACCAAATCAATAATGGCGGAACAAAATGAATTATCAACCTCTACTGCTTCAATCACAGGGAAAGGCAAGGAGTTAGCCAAAAGAGAAACTGCGGTCAATGTTAAGAAACAGAATGAATTGACTTTGAGGTAGGCTTATATCTAATTAAATGAGACTGGGGGCAAAGGTAAAGCCGACTCATCCGCAGCTGATAAGGAAGTGATCTGAGCAGATGACTCAGATCCATTGAATGGCCTTTTACAAGCAGAAAAGGAGAGTGGAGGGCGGCACCTGTGGCTCAGTGGGTAGGGCGCCGGCCCCATATACCGAGGGTGGCAAGTGCAAACCCAGGCTCGGCTGAACTGCAACAAAATAGCTGGGCATTGTGGTGGGTGCCTGTAGTCCCAGCTACTCGGAAGGCTGAGGCAAGAGAATCGCCTAAGCCCAGGAGTTGGAGGTTGTTGTGAGCTGTATGATACCACTGTACTCTACTGAGGGTGACAAAGTGAGACTCTGTCTCTACAAAAAAAAAAAAAGAAAGAAAGAAAGAAAGAAAAGGAGAGCAGAAAGTGTTGTGAAGGGTGGGGATGATCCACAGGGGGAAAGTGCAAGTTTTTCAGAGGTGTGTTTGCCCTTATCCTGTGACCATACAGATTAAATATCTCAAACCCCCAGCACCAGCAATTAAATTACCATCAATACCCAAGGGTTCCCTGTGAGCCTAGGAATAAAATCCTTGCTTTGGGGTCACCTACCAGGTAAGTGGAGAAGGAAAAGAGACCTAGTAAGGTCTACCTACTACTGGTTTCTAGCAAGGAGCCAACAGCTTCGAAACTTGGACCATGGATCCCGAAGCTTTGTAATGAGAGTTCCAACTCTTGGTCATGGCTTCAGCAACCACCCATCTGGTGCCCCAGGGGTCTCTGGGAGGATGAGCAGGATATATCTAAAGACAGAAGAAATCACTGGTGGCCTCTCCATGGATTCCCTTGTGGACATGGCACTAAGATAGTCCTCAAATGGGATCAACCTGAAGCCTACCCCACCCATGATGACACTTCCCTTTCTTCAGAGACAGGCTTTCCACGGACCCGATGTAGTATCTTGATTTGTACCTGGAAATGCAATGTGTGGGGGACCCCGTGAGGCACCTGCCTTTAGCCTATAGGACTTTTCAGGAACCAAAAGCCTGAGCAGAAGAATGAGACCTCAGCCTCTCCCATTCTACCTGCCATACCCACATCAGCCTCCAGTTCTCCCTGTACCCAGCCCCAGAGAAAACCAGGCCAAACTTCACAGAGCACACTCCAACCAAAACAGCAGCATTTCTCTGCTGTCCCCTGAGCCTACAAACACATACTCACATTTCTTGCCCCATTTGCAAACACTGAGTGTTCTTTAAATGTGTACAAGTGACACCCAGTGCCTTTGAAACACACTTAAATGAGGCTGGATGACTCACCATTTTTCTGGTCCTGTACAGCTAATTATATGTTCAAAAATCCTTTTAAAAATCACAAAAATCTATCTTAGTATTTTCAATGTTTTTAAATGGCAAAAAGGTTAGACATGAAGGAATGGGGCTGGCAGGGCTAATAAGAAATTAACATGAACACTGAGAATCGTCTGTGGTCCTTCTCTAGAGCTAAATTTACCAGAGTCGTGCACGTACTTATCAGGAAATTATAGATCTTATTATTGGGGAACTGGGTGGCAGGTGCCAAAAACATTTAAATTCACTCTATTTCCAATTCATGAAGCCCATTGTAGCTAGGTATTATGGTTTTATTAGATTTGTACATTTAGCCAGGAACCTATTATTATAATAAAATACAAAATATAATTATTGTTTTCTTGCAGTAAAAACCTCGGAATTATCTAACACTTTATTGTTTCCCCATCAAAAGAAATTCCAAGTTTGGATTTTTCTTTTTTTTTTTTTTAGATTTTAAAGAAATGTTTCTTCCTTTATCTACTTTCCATAACACTTCATGCTTTATGCTGCTTAACAGGAAAAGACAGAAAAAGGAATGGAGATGGAGGGCAGGAAGTCACATCGGTTTCTCTTCAATTACAGTATTAGGCTTCTATTTCTCATATTTTGTACCGTTATCTCTGCCCAACCAAATCTCCACTCCTTATTCAGTGCTCATTAATTGAGATGGTGTTTGGGAAAAGTTAATATATAGATGTGAGTTTCACGTGGCCACGTGCTCACCTTCTATTACACACCAAATGGAGTTCAATACCCATAATGGCCAATTTAGCTATGTGTCATATGATGCCCAGGCCCAAATTCACCCCTTACTGACGCTCTTACAATTTCCCTTTTCTCCTCTCTCACCACTTCATGTTATTATTTTCTCTCCTCATCAAAGAATGAACACATCTTAGAAATACTGAGAGGAGTCATATTAGATGTAAACCACCACGAAACTCTGCTGGATGGCTCCCTTTAAGTAGGAAGGGGCCTTGGGATCATACCTCCCAGCCTGTCATTTTCCAAATAAGGACAGTGTGAGCAGGAAGATCACTCTGTTGGTAGGGCCAGAAGTCAGGAACGGCCACCCTCTTCTGTAGGCAGCTATCATTAGGTCCCAATGATGTGACCAGCACTCAGCCAAGGGCATCATCTTCCATTCAAAGGTGCCCAGCACTCAGCCAAGGGCATCATCTTCCGTTCAACACAGCCTCACAAGGGTGGTGCTAACATTACTTCCACTTAACACACGAGGAAACCAACGCACAGAGAGGTTAGGGAACTTGACAAAAGCCACACAGATATTACGTGGCAGAGACAAGATTGGAGCCAAAGTCTGCCTAATTACAGAGCCTTCCCTCTGACCACTTCACGCAGTATCATCCTCTCGATGCTACCGTGAGCTGCCTTTATATGTAGCTATCACCCATGCACGTGTGTAAATACATCTTTGATGCTATTTTACAATAAAGAAAATAAAGCCTAGCTATTGGTGCATTTGACTCCTGGCTCTGCTGTTGATTAGCTTGGGAGTTTTTACCAAGATCATTAACCTCTTACAGTACCTTATAAGCCGAACAGAGATGATAACAGTGTGTTCTCACAAGGTTTTGCTGAAAGCGAAATAAGCTCCTCCAGCCTACTCTGCATCGGGTATTGACACATGGTGCCCAAGTCTTGGGTGTGCAGCACCAAGGAATTCAAGCCTCTGACCTCAACTTCTTTGTATGCTCATTTTGTGAAATGGAAAATGTTCCACAAATAAAAGTTATTACAGTAGTTACTAGAGTGATCAAATGTACAGAAAGGCTTCCGTTTCTTAGGAACATTTTAGGTAGCCCTCCATTGGGCATTTTACCTCTCCAGAAGAGCTGAGTGAACCCTAGCAATCCAAGGTTCTGTGTATGTATATGTGTGCACACAGCATGTGTACATAGGTATGTGGACATACACAAACAAATGTATATGTGATTACTGGTTCCCCATATTTTACTGATTTAAACACTCTATGGAAATTCTTACATCATATTTGCTAGACACACATTACTAAAGTTGGGGAAATAAAGATGGTTAACATCTGAGCCACTACTGTGTTTCAGGCCCCCGCTACCATAGCGTGTGTAGTATTTTCAGACCCAAATCTCTGTATAGCAAGTTGGATATCACGCACTTAAGCAGAGATTTCTTCCTTACTCTAAAGAAGTTTGCATTGGGAAGTCAGGTTCAAGGTTCAACCTCTATTATTTTTTCTTCATCCACCCAGTAATGATTTAGTGAGGCAGAAAGAGAGTGTGCTCTCTCGAGGAGCTGGCAATCCACAAGGGGAGCAAACATGCAAAGGAACCATGATGAAAAAATTAGAAATGTGCTATAACCACGGCCAAGCACTGTGGAAGCAAAGGGAAGAATGGCCTGCTCGGACTAGGAACATAAGGAGAAGCTTCCCTCACATGCGCTAAGAAAACAAACCGCTGGCCTTTAAGGGCCCGGTACAGCTCCTGTCACCTCTCTGCCACCAGCTTTCCATGTGATCTTGTACAAGTCACTTGACTTTTCTAACCTTTGGTTCCTCATCTGTTAAATGAGGTTAAGGATGTCAAACAGGGCGAAAGATGTCCACTCTTGCAGGGTTACGAGGAGCACAAAGTTAGGTAGGAGCTAGAATCTAAAATCTGCACACGTCAGGGGGAAATAGCGTGTAGGCAGGATTCATGCCTAGCTCCAGCCTAAGCAGCTGGTTTGTCTTTGGGAGTAAAACACGTGGTAAAAAAAAAAAAAACAAACCACTTTTCTTTGAACTTCAGCATCTCACTGAGGGTGCCAGTGAGTACACACTTCCTCAAACCCATGCCCAAAGCAGCAAAAGAGGTGCTTGGTCAAGACAGGAGATGAGGGATTAGAGGTGGCAGGTGGGCTTGTGTTGGCTGCAGAGAGAGGGGTTCCCTCTGTGGGTCTCACCCTTTCTCTGACTCTTCAAGTCTCTCCATCTTTCCCACCCTCTCCCCTGCCCCTGCACCTGAACCACCTCTAGGGGCATTAACTTGCACTGGGAAGTCAGGTTCAAGGTTTAACCTCTATTATTTTTTTCTTCATCCACCCAGTAATGATTTAGTGAGGCAGAAAGAGAGTGTGCTCTCTCGAGGAGCTGGCAATCCACAAGGGGAGGAATTCAAGTGACTTAAATGAACAGAAGGGGAACCACACTGTATATTAACAATGCTTTGCATAAATGGACAGTGCGGTACAAATGCCCATCACTGTTATTAGTTCAAGTTCATGCCCTTGGAAGATTATTCATAATTTTCTAGAAAGGTATGTCTTCGACTGAAGCCCACAAGATAAACCCAATAGACTGGGAAAGAACCAGAAGACAAGGAGATGGAGTCTTAAATCAGAAGCTTAGCCATGCAGAAATCCTTAGGAAGTTCTGCTTGTCAGGTGAGAGGAGGACTTGAACGCTTACTTCTCTTTTAATTATCTGATGCTCACACTTGAACCCTCATTTGTTGCCTTCAGCCACAGCTGATAAGAAAAGGCACCCATAAATATCCTGATGGTCTGAAGGGAGAAGCCATGTTTCACGGGACTCCCCGCTTCTCCAGCTGTTGTTAAAATATTACTGCTAATTAGCTGGCTAGTTATATATAAACCCTTACAAAGGAGTATTTTTACGCAATCATAAAATAAATTAAACTACCAAAAATTCACGCTGTTAATTAAAATAACCCCTGTAGGAGGGGGAAAAAATCGCTACAAGGCTGAGGTAAACAGGAGGCAATTTCACAAGCACAAACTGATTAATTTTATTTCCCATTACATGTATTTGCTAATATCATCAAAATTAGAAAATAAAGCAATTTTGCCTTGACAGTAGTTCAAACGGAGGCGGCTCCAGCAGAGGAATGGAACTAGTCACATATACCCCGGGCCCTAGGCAGTTCTCCACCTGGAAGGGGTAAGTGGTCGTCCAGCAAAGACTCCTTCTAAGGGGGGGACACACAGAGGGTGGGAAGTGGGGGGAAGGAGGAAGAGCACCAATTCCCCATCCATCCCAGCAGCCTCATCGAACTCTGGGATCACTGGTGGCATGAACTGTGACAATCACCTCCCCCTTACATCTGAAGATAAAAATACTCGAGGACACAAGAAAATCTCTCCACCCTGCGGAGGGGTGGCAGAGAAGCATAGATAACAAATAAACCCACCTCCAGTTCCAGGAATGGCCAAGTCGATTCACTTTCTCTTTATTAACACGGCTCATGTATTCTTTCGAGCTCGTCTCTCCTGTCCCAGATTTGGTAATACCTTCACTTTTCTGAAGTTGTGCATAATTTCTACATTTAAACAATTGCCTAAACCCCTTGTGGATTATTATTTTACAAAAGATCACAAGGGGTTAATCAAAAGACTAGAAAATGATTTTCTAACAACAACAACAAAATGCTATTGAGGAAAGAATGGACTCTGCTTTCCACGTGTCTGGCTCTCGTCTGCCAGCCAAGTTAAGCGATAGCCCTGAACTCAGCTGGAGGACCCTTCCATGGGCATGACATGTTAATTTCCACTGACCTCTCCACCTTTAACTGTTCAAAGCAAATATTGATCCTAAAGAAAAAAAAAAATCCCTAAAAGCCCAAATCCACTATTTAATCTCCCTGTTGGTCAATCAGAAAAAATTCTTTGGACCCATAATTAGTTTGGCTATTTCATAGCATCTTTCTGTGGGTGGGGTTGGTTCACTCATAGAACCCCCTTAAAATGCACCTGCAGGCTCAGGCCTTGTTTACCACCTAGTTTTACGAGATGGCTCTTCACGAAGACCCCGCAGGCTTTGTTGACGGGACGCCAAACATCTGTAAGAAGAGGCAAAACTTCAAGCCTACATCCAGATGTTTTATCTGTGTAACTCCAAATATCCAGATGTTTGGAGTCGGGGGGGAGGGAATAATACTTCACTTTTCAAAAAAAAAAAAAACCAAACAGGTGTATAAACAATCCAAAGAGAATATAAACTGGGAAAAACTCATTGCTGCTTCTGTACCTACTTGGGTATTTTATCCCTGTCTTTGTGCCCCACTGTAAAGTTCTCCTCTGAGCCATATTTTCTGCAGATTAATGGTAACTTTACCAGCATTTCTCCCGCTCTGAGGAAGGAGATAACCAGGGTGTCTGTCCTGCTAAAGCTCCGGCACTGAGGCCTATTGATTCTCTCCCCTTCATAACTCTAACCCACCGCCACTGCCCTGATGAAATATCTCATTATTCCTCATGTTAACGGCTGTGTGACCTCACACAGGATAGTCTGGCCTCCACCTTCCACCTCCATACAGTGGGCAAAGGACAGTTCTCAAACTCCCACTGAGAGGACCTTGTTCTGCCCCTCAAAGCTCCCACAAATCCTCCCGTCATGACAGAGCCCAGCACTACTGGCCAGCTGGCCACATGTGAGTCCTGACACCACCAACACTGGCCCTGTGCTCTAGGCCATGAAGAATAACTTCATGTGTTCTGGAATATCCCTGTGGGTCTTCTTGCTAGGCTCTCTTGATACCTGCAGTTTTCCTACCTAGAACACCTTTCTTTCCCATCCTATCTTGGAAGATGTCCACCCACACTGGGTCTTGCTGAAGAAATATTGCTTGCAGATAGATATTAGAGATTGTGGTTCAGAATTTGAGAATCCTACCTCAAGTAATAGTGAGCTCCTGATCTCTGGAGTCTTTCAGGAAAAAGACAGCTGAAACACATCAGGAATGCTCTGGAAGTAATTCAACCAATGAATGGCCTTGATGACCATACAAACCCTTCCTACCCAAGTATTCTACACTATGACTAGAAAAGACTACAAGGTGGGTGGATGTAAGGAAATGAGGGCTGTAGAAATGAATGAAATTGCAACACCCAAGAAAGGAGAGTTTGGGGACAAATAGGAAGAGTAAGTTTTTTGCCACTCATCACTGGCAGACAGCAGACTTGAGAGATTCTGTAAAATATAGATGTGATGGCTGAAAGAGAGACGTCAAAGATTATAGCCTTAACTAGCTGTCTGATGGCCACTCCTTCCTCCCTAGCCTGGCCCTTATTTCTAGATTTAGACACAGCTCAAAAGAGACTCAGACTTTGACGAGCCAGGCAGAAAATTGTGCTAGTGACATGGAATATCATTTTGACTGTTTTCTCAGCTGTTTCCGAAGAAAACAGATTTAACATTTGTCACCTTCATTCCTGAATAAGGAAAG
This sequence comes from Perodicticus potto, assembly GCA_963574655.1. Taxonomy (NCBI): domain Eukaryota; kingdom Metazoa; phylum Chordata; class Mammalia; order Primates; family Lorisidae; genus Perodicticus; species Perodicticus potto. Next base: position 27,432 of record CAUYRH010057308.1, read on the forward strand.
CAATTTCCCTTTCTCCTAATGCAAAAGATACAAGATGGCATTAGCATTTGTTGAAGAAGAGTGGGGGTCAGATTAATGACGTGTTGAAGGTTCCTTTGGTTTTATAATCTTTCTATTTTATTCACACTCAAGAAACTAAATGAATTATCCACGCCTCCCATGGGGCTTCTGAAGGGAATAATCCTACCAGGAAAATGCTCTCTTCCATGCCCCCACCATTTTTCTTTCCAATCTCCCAGTCTTATGGCTTTGCCCATAATTAATCTGTTTCTGCAATTATAAGAGTGGCCAGGGTTTGAAGTCGAAGGAAAAGACGACAGACAAAACCAGAAATAGACAACACATGGTGAAAGGGGCCACAGGACTGCCCTTTCACTTCTCTCTATATCTACGGGGACAATCATACTATTTCATATGTCATGTCATATAACTAGATCATCAATTTTCGAGCATGTAGCATGTGACATTCTTTGCACATGGTAGTTCACTGGTTTTTACTTACCATGTAAGTTATGCACAATTATCCCTATCTAATTGGTGAAGAAGAAAAGTCTTAGATAAGCTAAATGTCTGGCCTGAAGCCACACAGCCAATAAATGGTAGCGTCAGGAACCAAACCCAGGTATTCTCTCTGCAAAGCCAGCTTAAATAACCACATGTGTATACTGTTAGACACAGGCAGTAAGACTTTTCATTAACAAAGACCCAGTAAGCTGTCACATTAAATCCATCAGGGGCAGTCTTGTTCCCAGGAGCAAGACTGGGAATGTCTGGGGACATTGTTAGTTGTCATAAATGGGTAGGGGTTACTGGCTGCTAGTACATAGAGGCCTGGGATACCCTGCAAATCTCCTACAACTCACAGGATAGCCCCAACAACACAGAAGTCTCAAGTCTAAAATAGCAATAGCACTGAAGTTAAGAAATTCTGCACTACATGCTCCCAGCATTATGTAAAACAGGTTCTCCTGCTGCCAACTTGTGACCTTCTATGTTGGAAAAGGGAACAGCTCGAAACTTCTTGATATACAGTTACATGCTTAACCATGTCTGGAATTGGCCAAAGCTCTTTTGAAGAACGGAGAATAAAGAAAGGAAAGGAAAAGAAGAAGAAAGAAAAAAAGAAGGAGAGAAGGAGAAAACTAACATTAGAAAGTGACAATCTGTAGCATTCAACAGCTGGATCACATTACATGGAAATCAGTCCCAGTGACAGCACCACAGGCTGCTTTTGTGTCTTCATGAATAACGCAATGTGCTGGGTAAATGCTTTTCCCCATTTAGAAACAGGTAGTTAATGGGAATTGAAGTGATTGAATACTGTGTACCCCAAGGTTACGTACATCATGGGCCCAGGTGGCCCCAAGCTCATAAATAAAGCATTGGAGAGTCTTATTTTAGGCCTGGTCATACAGGCAAGGGCTTGCATCATATGAACAGAGCCTACAGTGTGATATGACACTGAGCCTGGTAATTCTAAGACCTCTTGGAATGTGACATTTCGAGCACAGTACACTGAGTTCACAACCAGTGGAAGCTCCAAGGCCCACCATGCCTTAATTTTCCATCATCTCCTTAATTCAGCTGCTGAGAGAGAAGGCTGTTGCCGAGACGGAGTTTAAATTATGCCAAGCTCATTCCCTACTAATTTGAGGCACATTTGCAACTTATAACTCTGATTTACTCATTTGCTGGTACGAGGACCACACAGAGCTTGACAATCCGCCAGCTCACATAGACCATTCTCTCCAAAAGGGTTTGGCCCAAGTCATGACCCAGCTTGGCTGCTCCAAAAACAGCTGCCGAGCAATGGCGGAACGTGGAGTTGAATATAAGAAAGAAAACAATCTCTTCTTTGCCTCAAATCTTTTACATATAATTATGTAATCATATCCCTATTCAGTATTTTGACATAAATTGTGTTTCATTAAATTGTTGCTAATTTGTTGCTTTATTATTAGTTCCTGACTTGTTTGTGGTGTTTGTTATGTATCCATAAGCCACAAGTGTGTGCGCGCACACACACACACTCTTACTTCAAAGCTCGGTCATACTAATATTGTTGTTTTTAAAGTAATGAAAATACTGTCTATGAATAATGTCTGTTTTTGGCGAAATAAGCAAGGATTCTGAAGAGCACTTATTCCTACAGTCTACAAATGGCTGGGTAAATAACACTAATATGACAATTTTCATGTGTTATTGGGTTTTTTCATAGATTTCCTATAATCTAATAATTCCAATCAAATAATATATTCTGGCATAAAATAAATTCTCCAAGCTATTTAAAAAGTAAAACAGTTTCTGTATTAAATATATTGCCTGTGACTTGGATTGATTCTCACTCTGACCCTGGGATCCCAAGCGAATGTCTTCAATAAATGTTTGTTAACACTTTGGGGTAAGAGACTGTGTAAATAATTAGCCATTGACTAAAAGCCACCACCACATCACCCATGGAACCACCTTCTGAGACCTGGTGTCCTCTAAACACAAACACCCTCTCTGGTTCCACCAGGAACCTGAACAGCAACCAACTCGGGTGCCTCTGACACTATTTCTCAAACTGAGCCATGGAAGACGAGCTTGTTCGATTCTAAGGCACTTCTTAGGGTAACTTACTCAGAAAGCACGCAGTACTTCTTAGAAACAAAGATTCCTAGATGCTACTCCAAACCAATTAGATCTGAATCTCTGGGAGAATCTGCAGTTTCAGTGATATTTTCAGGTGAAATTGTCTTTCTTCTTTGAGTCTTGAGGCACATGGATTGGGTGCAGAGGAGAGAAAGTAAGACTGTAAAAAAAATGTGCTCCTAAACTTAGCATATTTGAAATGAACTAATGTCACAAATTTCGAGCTAAAGATCATCAGTGGGCTAATACCTTACATCCTCTCAACCTACCAAAAAAAAAAAAACTCTATTCTTTAGAATGATAACGTCCTGAGGCTCTACAAAAAGAAAAATTGTGTGATACTCATTATATCACATATACTTAGGCAGGAAAAACAGAGACACCAGCATATTTCCATGCTATACTTTAGAAGGAATTTTCAACCGAATTTTAAGTTTTCTATAGATAATGTGATAAAAACTCCACTTAACCTCCCACACAGTCTAGTTCATAAAGGTTTTGCTATATTTCACTAGATAATTATTCCTTTGGTTTTCTGTTCCAGCTTATCGTCATTATGATACCAAGCTTAATTTGACCTTAATTCAAAATTCCAGAAGATTCTCAAAAGAAAGCCACAACATAATTTATACCAAAGAGACCATCTACACACTCAGAATTCTATCTTGATGTTGCATGCCACACTCAGGGTTTGCCAGCATTGACTTAGTGCCAGGGAGCTGCCAGGAGTGGCTGAGTGAGTACAAGCAGTGTGATTTAGCACATTACAATCATTCATTCTTATTCTATTTGTGGCTCTGGCCCCATGAATATAGTCACATGGTCCATTTCACCTATATAAATTTCTACTGGCCCACAAATGAAGGGACCTAGGCCTATAGACTGGCATTCAACTATTCTTACCAACTAAAATGTAAGCGCTTTAGGGGAAAGAACTGAGTCTCCTGCTCCTAGCTACCCTTTATACCACCTAACGTCTGGCTGGCTGAGTAGATGGCTGCTTTCTCACCCACCCCCACAATGATACCTGTAGCATGATAACCATCCGATGAAGGTTGGCAAGCAATGAGATGAAGAAAGTCTCAACCCTAGTCTGTCAAAAGACCAAACAAAGCCCACGCTCTGCCAGAACTCAAGGGACCCCTCTGCTTCCTACGTAGGGACTAAATCTTCTTCCCCAAAAGACTCAAGAGATAAGACGGCCACCTTGCCAAGCCTAGGAATAAACTGTATTACCAGCAAGGTTTTTACAAATTCAGCTCCTCTTGCTCTGTAACGACAAAGAAGGAAAGTGTCACGCCTTCACTCAGGAACCATGACACCTCTATCTGGAATGCAGCTGTATGAGAGCTTTACCATGTGGCCTTGGGCAGCTCATTTAACCTCACAGTGTCTTAATCTCTTCATCTGGAAAATAAAGACACTACCTACATCGTGGGCACAGCATTTCAAGGTTAATGCATGAGGCTGATGTTGAAATGCAACTTAGCAGGGGGACGTCTAATTCTGGGAAGGAAGTTAGGCGCGGCAGTGCCCTTCTGGGAGTGATATGTGCAGAATCGCAGAGCGGGGCCCTAAGGTCAGCAACACACATGACGAGGGCAATAAGCCATTCCAAATACGCCACCTGGAGTGTTTTTATTCTTACGGCCAAGTGGAGTTGATAAAGCAAACACAGAAAAGGGTTGGGAGCCCTAATTTATCAAACGTTATTGATACAGATCTCACATTGGCAGGCAACGGGCCACTTTTAGATTGGGATCAATAAATCCATTTTTTTAATACAGTCCAATCCCAACATTTCACCCCAAATCCATCCATCAAGATATTAGAAATCCATCCTGCTTTGCCTGCAGTCTGTCAAACATCACCACTGAGTGCAGAAGCCACCCTGCCAAGTCTATATCCTGAACTAAATCCCAATGGAAACTTCTCAGATATAAATAACCACTATGAACACACAGGAAAGAAAAATAGCTATGAAGTTTCACTCTTACTCTTTTTTTTTTCTTTCTAGCCTGTGACAAGTAAAAAAATCATAGAGTTACTCACTCTGCAAAAACAATCTAAAACCAGAAAGTTTAACCAATTCCGTTTTCCAGTCACCGTGACAACTATTTTAATCTGTGAGGCAGCGTGCGGGACACATACCCAGACCTCACCCACGATTCTCTCCTAGGCAGCCCCTGCTGGAAGCTCCGAAAGCAGCTCCCGTTTCAGGGCAGGCAGTGGCATTGGGGTCTCATGCCATGAAGACAGAATTCTCTATTTGCAGTAGGAGAGGGAGGAACTCTCCTGCTCGCTGGTTGATCAGTGAGATCCTAGGGAATTGGCAGTGAGGAAGCCCTGGTTTCATAGTCTGGAGACACTCAGACAGTTTGCAAGACAGGAAAAAGTAACACAAAGAAATCAGAGCACTGAACCTGAACGTCGGGATACCTGGACTTGAATGCTGCAAAGTCAAGAGTGTGTGACTTTGACCAAATCATGTCACCTCCTTGAGCCGTGCTTACTCCTTGTCAACAGGTGAAAAGGGCTGTTGTGACATCAAATATTATTATAATAGTATGAAAGCCCCTAGCACGGTGCCTAGCACATAGCATGTAATCAATAAATATTTGTTAAAACATAATCGGATCAAGAAATGTTGAATTATTCATATCACTCATTAACCAATGGGCAGGAGTTCATTTATTAAAATGTACTCCATAGTTAAGGAGAGCACTAAATAGAGAGGTCAGAAGAACAGATCATGATGCTCTTCCTTGGGATAAGACAGAAAAAAGGGCAAAACTGTTTGTCTCTGGATTTGAGAACCCAGGGTCACACGGGCAGAAGGCTGCAGTTCTGGGGTCCTCAGGGCAGGTGCGCCACACACAGGTCTGGGGGACTGCGGGATCATCCCACCATTCCTTACCTGGAGTGGCTGGTTCCACTGTGGTTTCCTGCAATGTATGGACTAACACCTGTGCTCGTTTGCTCAGAGAATGCGAAACTATTTTAATATTAGCCTCAGAAAAAGGCTGCTGGAAAAATAAATGTGTACGCATAAGAGCATGGATTGGTTTAGGATTGCACGGGCTTTAGAGTCTTCCGACCATATCCAAAGGGGACACAAGCGCTGTCCTAGAAAGCTGAGAGTAACTTTAAATTAAAATGCCATGCAGACTATTAAACTCTCTTTCCTATTGCATTGCCTTAGGCATTTGCATTTTGGGGGCATGGCCTCTTTGAAATGTGTTCTCATGCCCAATAAAAAGAAGGAGGGGTTGGAAAGGCAAAAGAAGAGAACAAAAGGAAGAGGAAGGAGAGGCAAGGGGGGAATGGGAGGAGGAGAAACTAAAAAATTCCAGAGTAGTCCAGGTCTCTGTCTGGACACACAACAGTCAGGGGGGCCGAGGAGAGAGTGCTGGACCTTCACAGTGGAAGGAGGAAATGGGAGTGAACTCAGCAAGCTATGAAGTCTTTCCTTCCCTGAGGACAATGCTGCTTCTCCCTTAGAATTTCAAGGATTTGCTATTGTTTCACCTGACAATGATTTGATAACAACAGCCCTCATAGTAGCCCCAATTCATCCTTGGCACTGTCTTCCACTGCCCCAGAATTTCCCAGGCCAAAGACACCGGCCAGGATTTTTGCCACTTTTGACGGCCTGTCTACTTTTATTTATTTTCTTTGATTCATTTAAATCAAGTTGCTTTGTGAAACTTTACTATTGTTCCAGGCTACAACAGTAAAGCCATGACATTTCCATGCTAGGTATCTTTTCCTAATATACATTAGCATAAGTCATTACTGTTATAACAGCGTAGCACAGTGCTGAAGAGTACAGATGCTGAATGTGTTTAAATACTGACTCTGCCACTACCAGCTGTGTGATCCTGGGCAAGTTACTTAACCTCTCTGTGCCCCAGCATCACGGTCTGTTAAATGAATAATACCTGCTTCACAGACTCACTGTAAGGATTACACCAGCTAACATCCATAAAATGTTTGCACCATCTAGAACCTTCTGTGTGGGCAACACTTTTTGAAACACTGAACTGCACACAGCAGCACGGGCTGTCCCCTGAAGTTTTTCTTATCCTGCTGTTTCTCTTCTCTGGGATACTCTTCTGCTCCCTCCCTCTCACCCCACCCAAACCAAAGGCAAAACCAAAAAAAAGACACTCATTCCTCCACACTTTTCCGTCCATCTTAAATAAAGATAATGGTAATTATAGTCACTTGTTGAACACCTGTTATTTTACAGTCCCTGGGCTCAGCACTGTCCACATACAGTAGAAGCTCTGTAAGTTGACCATTCAAAGGACTGTAAGGTGGTCAACATAAGGAACTAGGCCCATTGTACTGATTTGTTCATGGGGTGCATATCCGGTCTATAAAAACTAGGTCAACTTAAGGAAGTGGTCATTGTAGAGAGCTAGTCAACTATAGAGGTGCTATTGTATTATCTAATTGAAGCTTTAGTCTGATCCTATGAAAAAGATTCAGTTTAAGAGAGATGAGGTAATTTTCTTTAGGCCCTACAACTAGTAACCAGGAGAGTCGGAATTCAAACCCAAGACCTTCTGCCCCTATAGCCTTTATATATCCCATTAAGCCATCAGGCACCACCATGAAATTCCCACTTCCAAGAGCCCAGCACAGTCTTCAGCTGGATATGACTATCTTTCCTCTCCCACTGGACTTAGTAAATGCCACATTATAACATAATTAATTACTCATTGGTCTATCTTTTCTTTCTATTACTCAGGATATGTACTGTTTTAAGTATGTTGGAAGAAAATCATTTTAATATTTTTCTGAATTTGAAAAAGGTTCACATTATACTGAACAGAATTTAACATTTTCTTTACAATTCTGCTCATCGTTATCAACAACATTCTTCTTCTACATATTTCTGCTATGGTTTCCAACTATTTCTTTTTAACTTTAGATCCTTTCTTGAATACGGAGTCTTAGAAACCCACTATAAAGCACATAATATCAGAGCTATCCTAATGGAACAGGAGTCAGTGGCCTGGATGTCCAGCACTTACCTCACTCCCTACCCCCATCACCATCTCCTCTGGAGGCTCTCAGGACCCTCCCCAGATTCCCCAGGCTTCTGTCAAGAGCTTGTCCCATACCACTGACAACCTTCTGGAAAATCTTGTCAGACTTTTGTAGTGACAGATATCTTACTTTGTAATATATACTAAGATTATCTGAAAAGGCTTTTTCTGGTGTAAATTTGTCAGTATAGTTCAAAATCAAGTGTGCTTTTCTATTTGAGAGCATATCAACAAATTTATAATACAGTCTCTATATTATATTTGCAAAGTCATGCCTTATACTGAACAGCCTTAAGATGGAACATGATGATCTCAGTGTATTAGCAATTGGACTACCGTCTATTTTGGAAAGGTTATGAGAGCTGGGCACAGTGGCTCACACTTGTAATCCCAGCTCTCTGGAAGGCCGAGGCCAGCGGATCGCTTGAGCTCAGGAGTTCAAGACCAGCATGAGTATGAGAAAGACCCCAGTCTCTATTAAAAATAGAAAAATTAGCTGGGCATTGTGGTGGGCACCTGTAGTCTGAGCTACTCAGGAGGCTGCAACAAGAGGATTACTCAAGCCCAAGAGTCTGAGGTCGCTGTGAGCTATGACGACACCATAGCACTCGACCCAGGACTACAAATAAATAAATAAAATGAAAGACTCTCAGAAAAATAATGGTCAAGGAAATCGGTCTTTTCACAAATTCTATGAAAGCAGAGAATCCAGGAAAACTTTCTAACTTTTAAAATTGTAGGCATCTTATACTGACCATATTCTGAACACATGTAACTAGTCTAAAAATAAGGTTCAAGCAGCAGTTTTTAAACTGAAACATATAATTACATACATATATATTCATATAGAAGCAAAGTTATTTTATTTATATATAAATAATATGTACTATGTTATATACTACAATATAATATAAATATGTAAATAATATATGTGAGCAAACTTCCTGTAATGTTATTTTTTAACCTTTTTCTTCCAAAGTTTATAATTTTGAGGAAGAGTATATAGGATCTACTAATATTATTATTATTACTATATAATTTATATAAATTAGCATTATATGCGCTATAGGCAAAGGGGTGGAGATGTAGTAGATTTCAATAGTGAATCTACAATTCACTATTGTAGATTTCAATAGCAAATTAGGACAAGGTTCAAAATCCCGGACATGGAGAGGCCCAAGGTCCAGTAAATGTGGCAAAATTGGCGAACGTAATTAAGAGGTAGGCAGAGTGTTCCTTTTACTATTCTTTCAACTTTTTAGCAGCTTTGAAATTCTTCAAAATAAAACTTGGGGGGGGAAGTTCTAGTACAGATAAAGCTTAGCCAGACACGCCAGATTAATGTATTCAGTAGAGCCCAGAACTGGGTGAGGAAAGTATAGCATTGAAAGCACAAAATTTAAGCAGGTGCTTTTATGATTCCCAGAGCTAGAGCCTCTTCAAATTCAGCCCCTCACGCACCTCACTTGCTTGGAGCCAGACCAACACTCACAAATGTGTTTGTGTTCTCAAACTGGCAGTAGTAAACTCTTTGGACTCCTAAAGAGAAGAAGCTTAAAGCCAGTTTCATCCACACATTCATTCCCTCATTTATTCTCTAAGCATCTGTGGAGTTCACTGTGTGCTAAGTGACCACCCTCTGTGTCTTCATAGGTGCGCTGGATGCTGGGGTTACCGAGGACAGACCAGTTCCTGCGAAAATATCTTACTATTTGCCAGACAGTGTTTTAATCATGTTTTTATCATGATCATCATGATCGCAAATCATCAACTTACACGTCTATTTTCCCAATTCAGCCAAACTATTCCAGGGCAGGTAATGAGCATTATTCATCTCTGTTTCTTTGACACTTGCGATGCTGGTACATAAAGTATTCAATAAATGCTTCTTGAATAAATGAAAGTTCTACTAATTTGTTCTTACTCAAAGATTTGTCATACTTCACCAGAGGGGCATGGTGGCTCACCCCTATAATCCTAACACTTCGGGAGCCCGAGGCAGGTGGGTTGCTTGAGCTCAGGAGTCTGAGATCAGCCTGAGCAAGAGTGAGACCCTGTCACCATTAAAAATAGAAAAACTAGCCTGGCATCATGGCAGGTGCCTGTAGTCTCAGCTACTCAGGAGGCTGAGGCAAGAGGATAGCTTGAGCCCAAGGGACTGAGGTTGCTGTGAGCTATGATGATGCCCTGACACTCTACCCAGGGCAACGGAGTGAGACTCTGTGTCAAAAAGAAAAGAAAAGAATAGAAAAGGAAAGGAAAAGGAAAATGGAAGGGGGGAGGGAAGAAAAAAGGGAAGAGGGAAGGGGAAGGGACAGAAAGGGAGGGGAAGGGAAGGAAAGGAAAATATTTGGCACAGTTTAGATGACAATGAAGCATCCCCCTGGATTGCTTAATAATATTTGCTAACATTTACTAGATATTTGCAACCTGCCTGCCATTTTTAAGCTCTTTCCACACATGAGCTCAATTAAGCCTTGCACCAACACTAAAACATAGCTGCCAAAATCCTCCTTTTATAGATGAGCAAATACGTGAGCATTCGAGTACTTTCTCCAGTCACACAGAAAGAAAGAGGCTCAATCAGGTTTGAACCCAAGAAGCCCAGCTCTGGAGCCTGAGTGCTCAGAGCTTCCACAAAACCCCCTCACAGTTCCTACCCAGAGAGGGGCTGGCTGGCTCCAAACAGCCCTCATCTACACTTTGCTTTTGACCCCTTACTGCAAAGAAAGACCTAGATAGCAACGGGACACTTACAGCCAAATAATCCTCAACTCCCAAGGCCTGCGCAGGCATCGCAGACTTTGGGAGCCTTCCTGCTTAATTTCACCTTGTCTAAATACAACCAACTAAAAATAACCTGAAAGGGAAGTGTCTCAGAACCGCGACAGGAGCTGCAGAGTGCCGCAGAGGGCCTGGTGTGAGAGGACAATCCTGGCCTCCAGAAAACACTGCAGACACTATTCAACATCAGCAAGTTGCATGTTGTGATGAGAAAACAAAGTTTCCAATTACTGAAATTCCATAGTGTATTTAATTACGCAATTACCTTATTGTATTAACAAGTGCTAGAGCACAGCAGCAATTGCCGAGGTTTTTACAATTTGCAAGTGCAGAATTTATTCTTTCCCTCAGCTGATTATTTCTCATAAATCCATCCATTTTCCTGGGATTATGGAAATGATCCTATTTTTGGACTGCTTCATTCAGAAATCCAAAGCAAGGTAGATCCCCCACCTACCGTCACCACTCCAACTTTTAAGTGTCACCACAGTACAGACTGAGCATATTTCAGGGGGACAGGTCTGCAAATTCACATCATTTTCGTTTCCGTTAATCAGTTTAGGCTCTTTGTTCTTTTGAAATTCAAATAAATACAGTGTCGATAGACATTTAAAAAGCACTTGTACAAATGACATATTTTCAATGATGCAAACACAAATACATTTTTGTTCATTTGCTTAATAAGGATTTAGCCCAAAGTGTTTGGATATCAGACCATAAAAGCCAGAAGACTCCATCAAAACATGGGAAATAGGGCGGCGCCTGTGGCTTAAAGGAGTAGGGTGCCGGCCCCATATGCCGGAGGTAGTGGGTTCAAACCCAACCCCAGCCAAAAACTGCAAAAAATAAAAACATCTGAAATAGGTATGCCGCAATACTGTGAAGCATTTCTATTTGCCTCAGTTACTTCAGCACATATGAAATGTAATCATGCAAAATTAAACATTCCATACATTTTCTATTCATTCTCTAACACTCTGCCTATACTCTGCAAATAGGCTATCACGCTTTCAAGTTTAAGGGGACAAAAAGTGAATCAAGTTTCTTGTGTCTGAGAGCATTACGAGTAATAGGTCTTTTCACTCAGGTCTTTTCATCTAAGATTCAGCAGGCTCTCTACACATAAAACATAATTAATCCATACAGGGCCCCATAGCTCTGCCTGGCTGCTGATGGAGAAGCCAGACCCGCATTTTCTTAACCTAAATTTGGTGCAGGCTTTTGGAAAGGATGTTTCATTGTCTTGTGCGTGACTCAGAGGCACAGTCATATATGGGAAAAATTTAACCTGTTCTCCCAAATAAGTAATAGTTAAAAGTGCAGACCCTGGAAACGCAATGGCCTGGGGTTTGAATCTCAGTTTTACAATCTTTCAGCTATGAGATGATGCAGCAACTTGCTTAGCTTCCCTGAGCTTGCATTTTAAAGGCATCAGATTGGAATAACAATAATGGTACGTCTCTCACAAGGTTGTTGAGTGGATGAAATGAGTTCCTACATGTAAATCTTTGAGAATACAGCCTTCAGAGCATTACATGTCATTATCTTGTCCTGTTCACATATGACACCTGATAGCATTTAAAAGTCATTTCCCAACAATCAGCTCAAGGGAATCTCACTGCCTTCCTGTGAATTAGAGAAAGAAGATGCTATTATTCCCATTCTACAGATGAAGAAAGTGAGACTCAGAGAGAGAGCTACCAGCAGTCAAGATTTGAACCCCTGGAAACTAGGCCAGTATATTTCCACTATTCCTCTATATATCCAGAATAAACTGACTCAGGGGCCCAGCTAGTTTTCCCACTTACTTGATGGGGGAGGGAGGAGGTCTCGTATCAAAGGAGACGCAGAAAGCAACACCGTTGCCAAAACTTATCTTGCATAACAGAGAAGACCCAGATCGGCAGGAGACAAGTCAACAAGGCTGCCATAATCGTGACTTCTGCTAACTATGAAGTGAAAGTTAATTTCATGCCTTGCATTCACAGACAAAAAGCTTCAGAACTGTTTAAATTCTCTTCAGCCCAATGACAGTTAGTAAACAGGAGGCTTCGTGTTCTAATGCTTGAAATCACCCTTCGTATCTCAATATATTATTTATGCACTCAGCTTAAAATAAACAGCAACTCTGAAGTAGGCGAGTGGTCTCATTTAGTATGAACTTTTTTTTTTTTCAGTCTGACAGTTACTTTAAAACATCTGTAAACAACCTTAATTCACTTCTAACGAATTAGTAGGCTGCTGCTGTGTCTGCAGGAGGCAAGTGGATTGTATTATTAACCAAAACACTCTCTCCCTGTCAATCATCAGCCCTCACAGAGGACTGTGGGCTTTGCACCATCTTGTTACTCAAACCAGTCCATGTGCGCACGTGATTCCAGACGACGTCTTCCGAGGCCTTTTTCTTCCGTGCCTTTGATTAGATCTCCACTCTAAGATGCAGAATGGGGCCTGGAGAGGGTAGATTATCGGTGTTGCTTATTAAGAAAGATACAGACAAATGAGAACCTTTCCAGAGATATAAAGAGTTTGGGAATTATGGCAACAAGCTCTCATTGTTGAGGGGACTCAACCTGAGGAAGCGATTACTTTAGAGGGACCCAATAGGCGTCACCAAATATTTGAAAGGATGTCACTTAGGAGGAGAAAGACTCATTCTTTTGTAAGTATGAATAATAAAACAAGGATCCAAAGGTGGAGAGACATAGAGGGTTTAACCAGAGACAGAACTGTTGTAACTGGCAAAGAGTTGACCTAAAAGTTTTCTGCCTGTGGTGATTCTCAGGCACCAGTCAGATGGAACCCCTAAAAATGGCCAATAAGTAGGTCTAGCTGACATACGTAAGGGCCCTTCCAGATAAACATCCTACGGCATCTGAATCCCAGGGTTACTCACTGATAAAAGCTTCAATAAGCAGTCCCAATCCTTTTTAAACTTCTCCATGTTAGGAGTTTTGAAAGGGTGGCAGCCACTCTTTAAAAATATATATATATAAAATCCTTGGGATAATCAGTGCACACATAGCCAGCCAATCTATGGTCATACAACAGTTCCAGGGAGCCGGTTGGCCTAGCAAAACAAAAAGATGCACCACTCAGTGGACAAAACCAACCAAAGCACTTGCTTTCCGATGGCACAGCTGTGGCCCGCTGTTTGGCTTTGTGGTTTGCAATTTTTGCCCGTCCGTGGATCTGTGGCGACTCCAAGTCACTGCACCATAACCTGGGTAAAGAGTGGTGACCCACACTCAGCTCACCATTTTGGTCATCTTCCTCCCCCGGCCCCCCAAGTCTGGAAACACAATACTTAGCAAACCAAGTGATCGACTTTCATCATTAATAGAACATTGCTCATTGAAACATGTGGTCTCTCCTCGAAACCAGCTACCTCGCTGAAACACAAACTGACTACTCAAAACACAACTTTAAACACAATTCAAAAAGAAAGGATATAGAGGTGAGGGAAGAGAAATAAAGACACCTTGTATTTATAGCTAGGGTTTAGACAACATTTTTACATCATACGCAGACAGACTTTCTTCCAAATTATCTACTAATCATTGCCTAGATGTATTTTTAGGGGTGGCATTTATACATTCAAAGTGTTGACAAAACATTTGAAAGTTCAGAAATATTAAATTCCTCAGAGAAAGTCAGATGATCAATCTCTGGGTGTGAAACTTGGTGTTACCAATTTCCTGATATGGCAAGAGCAGATATTTACACTCTGAAATAACAGAAAAGAACGTGACGAGAATGTGTTATACTTACAAAGTACCCTTCATCCATGGGGCTCCAATTTTACCAATATTAGTTCACTGATTTTCGCAAAAAACCTGAAAGGCAGAGGGTAAGTTTGTGTTACCCCCACTTTGCAGATGGGGATATGGAAATGCAATCAGATAATAAAGCATTGGCCCGTTAGAAAGAGAATTCAGGAATTAGAGAATAATCACAAGCTCAGTCTTCCCTTTCACAATGCATTTTAAGCACCCGTCTTTCCCTTGGGGACCGATGTCTCCCATGTTACAAACTCAATATATTAACCATGGTTTAGGGTCGTGATTTGCAACCAGTGGGCCACAAACATTTGTAAAGACCATTAATTAAATTAAATTATTTTGAAAGAAATTCAAAACACAGTAAGCATATTCTTTTTCTTACTCTTTTTTTTTTTTTTTTTTTTGTGCAATATAATTTAAGCATGCCACGGGAGTTTCATTCTATAGGTCCAGGAATGCCGTGAGATAGAAAAGGTTGAAAAACACTGGGTTAAAGTAAGACAGTGAGGAATGTGGCTCCTTCTTCTTCTGAGCGCAGACACACAGATTCCTTTAATATCAGAGAAAAGGTTGGAAACATTTCCCATATCTGGTTTAAAGCATGAAGAAAAACTTAGATTGACAAAACGCAACCATCCAACTAAAATTTGGCCTGAAAATAATGTTACTACTGCTCAGTTTCTTATATGCTACGTTCACATATCAGCATATGGACTTGTCGTTTAAAATTAGGAAAGTCAGAATATTTCAGAAGTCATTTTGCTAACAACGTTTTTAGAACGGGGTATTTTTAACAACCCTTTCTAGGACATCCCATCCTTTCTACCACTCTTTGGTCATTTATTCATGCATTGAAAAAATAATCAATATTTTTTGCCTTCTTACTATGTGTTTACGTTTAACACTGTGTATGGCTTCTTGTGGAACACAAAAATGTGTCTGACTTTGTTCTTACCATCAAGAAACTTACAATCCTACGGTTCAATAAGTTCATTATTGGGACAGTCGCTCTAATCAAAAACTCTCCAGAAAGATCTGATAGTTTATGGACATCCCTAGTAAGTCACAGGCCTGACCCATCCCAAAAGAACGGCACCTTCAGAAAACACTCTCGAAAAAGATGAGTTTAGGTTCTGTTTAGGAACCCACCTATTTGGGATTATAGAAATGCTAAAAGTCTCCTTAAACCTGTAAGTCCCAGAGTCTCCCGAAAGCCCACGATTTTAGGGGCATGGCCTTCCACTGTCTTCTCATGACTCAGCTCTGCAACCACACTGACCTTGTCCTTGAGAACCCACGCACATTCCCACCATGGGAACTTTGCCCTTCCATGGCTTACTCCCCCCTTTCATCACATCTCTACTCAAATACCTGCTCACCAAGCTCTCTCTGGCCACTTTACATAAATATAGTCACTTGCCACATCACAACATTTCGGTTCAATGATGAGACACAAATACGATGGTGGTCCCACCAAGATTATAATACTAAACCATATTTATGCTCTCTATGTTTCCGTACACAAATACTTACCATGTTTTTTCATTGCCTGCAGCACAGTTACACGCTGTACAGTTGGTAATCTAGGAGCAATGGGTAATACAGAGAAATTTTTTTATTCACTGCTAAATTCTAGAGTGAAGGGAATCCATGAATACTGGCTGGTTTTGTTAGGGTTTGTTTTGTTTTGTTCTGTTTTGTTTTGAGACAAAGTCTCCCTGTGTCATACAGACTGGAGCACAAAAGCATGATCAGACTTCCAGCAGTCTCAGACTCCTGGGCTTGAGCCATCCTTCCATCTCAGCCTCCCCAGTAGCTGGGACCATAGGTGTCTGCCATCACACCCAGCTAATTTTTCTTCTTTTAGAGATTGGGGGTGGGGGGTCTCACTATGTTGCCCACGCTGGTTTTGAACTCTTGGCCTCAAGCAATCCTCCCACCTTGACCTCCCAACGTGCTGAAATTATAAGCCATAAACATTAATATGATCCGCGAATCCCAGCTTTCAACTGCGAGCTCTTTCTCCTGTATCTCCTTTTCCTCCCATCGAGAGACTCTTATGAGTAATAAATGCATTTCAATACTGGATCCTAGCAGATTTTTCCACTGAAAGGAGAAAATAAAACCTCCACAAACACTCAATGAAGTGTTTCTGAAAACTATAATAAACACCAGTTGTTATCATTTTCCCTTCTCTTATCTGCTCAGATAAGGATAGGTGACCTTGCTCCTTGGTCAGCTCTGCCTTGAAGCCCTTACCTTTTCCTACCCCTGGTAGTGCGTTTCCCGAGGGTGAAATAAGAAAGCTTCAGGCACTTATTTTCAGGGTAGAGACCTGAAACCCTAGTTCAGAAACTATGGAGATCAACATATAGGGCTAGGCCAAATCATATTCATACATTTACGTCTTCTGATTTCATAGCACTGACTAAATATAAGCTGATCTCAAAAGCAGCAAGGTCATCATATGATATTCAGCAAAGTATGAATCCTGGAGGGAAGACTTTGATTATCCACCAGAGGACTGTTTTGGGACCAACGCCACAGATATCCCTGAAAGCCAGTCCCCCCCACCAACATAGGACAGATGCGCAAAGAAAGATCCCCCATCAGCTGTTTACGGCATCTTGAGTCACAGACACTTCACTTAAGTCTCTAAACAGATTTCTTGTTTACTTGCACATTAATAAAACTCACACCTTCACCAGTCAGAAATTCTTCCCCGAGCATCTGAACATCCAAAGAGATTTAGAAGCAATTAACATTCACGAGTAACAGAGCAATCAACATGGGAATCACTAATGGGACTGGACAGAATCCAAAAGCTGATACGAGGATAATCGTGAGTCCCTGACACGGGTTATGGTGTTAATTCTGGAGGGCAGAGTCGTGGTATGTTTTCAATAGCTTTGTCGGGCTGCTGTCACAATCACAAATGCCTCTTCTATATATGGTTCCCTACCCCCTACGACATACTTTTTTTTTTTTAACTGCTATGGAAAAGAGGACACTTTTGCATCGTTATAACACAACCTCTAGCATTAATGGTGTATATTGAATTCAAGTTTATTTTTAAATTGCCTACCTGACAAAAATGTTAAAGTGTCATTTTTTTCCCAGTTTGGGTCTCTAGACTATCTTCACCTGTTAGCACTTGTAGCTAGAGGCCACAAAAATAATAGCTATGAATTTCCACCCTGATGCTTCCCCAATAAGTTTTGCCTCTTGCTCGTGTGCACATGGGTCCCTACATCCCTTGTACATAGAAAGGCACGGACATTCCTATTCCGATGAGCTCTATCCTTGCATCCTTGTCAGTTTTCCTGGCCTGTTTTCATAAAAAGCACTCCAGAAATCAGCAAACCACTGCCCTCCCCCTACCCCCTTATACCCTACCCGGAGTCTCTGGGTAATGGAGAATGTTCCCATCGCTTCTCTTCCTCTCTTCCATTTCCTAGCCTTCATCTCTCATCACTGCAATCCATCACAATTGCCAAGGCCAGGCAATTTCCCTCCCATTGGGCCCCTGGAGGCCTTCTGTTCTCCTCCCTCAGACTACAGTGCAAAGGGCTCAACCTTCTGAGCCCCTGACCCCTCCAGACTCACACACACCTCTGAATCCCTGCCCCACCCCCTAGCCCTTCTCCTGGGTCATGTGGTTTCCCCTGAGACCAAGACCCTCACCCTCACATGGGACACTTTCCCTTTCCATATGGACTATTGGCCCCCTGCAGGCAGAGGACCTGATCTATTTCTACTTACTACTTTAGATAGATTTAATCACAGCCCATTAT
Organism: Perodicticus potto; assembly: GCA_963574655.1. Taxonomy (NCBI): domain Eukaryota; kingdom Metazoa; phylum Chordata; class Mammalia; order Primates; family Lorisidae; genus Perodicticus; species Perodicticus potto. Next base: position 45,483 of record CAUYRH010057308.1, read on the forward strand.
GACTTGCTTCATTCCACGTGGCCTAACAAAATACATTTGCTCCAAAGAGGGACTTTTAATTTTTCAACTACTTTTAACATAGACACACGTATATAATTTAATAAACACCACTTCTTTTGACTTTACTACATTTCTGTTTATTCTGTTTCATTCTGCTTTCTTTCATTCCTTTCTCTTTCCGTTTTGCAATTTCTGGCTATTAAAAGATTGCTTCTTTCTTAAAGATCCAGCTTTTTAATTTTTATTTCCATCACCTCCCCACCCCCAGCACACACCCATTATGAAAGTGTGCTCCTTTTTAAAGCTTCGATTTATTTTCTGAATACAATCAGCAACTGATGTGCAATCTGCCATCACCACGCTGTGTGTGCTAAAAGCCTGTTTTGACAAAGATTTCTTTTTTTATTTTTTACAACGGAATCCAAATTAAAAGAAAGTTATCAACAGACTCATGCTTCAGAATCCCATACTTTATCTCTGAGATAAGCAATTTAACATTCCCAGCAGAATGTGAGGCCCCAAAGCTGGGAGACTCGGCCTCCAAGTTTCCCCCCTACACAGCTCCCTCCCCTGACCCCCTTCCTCCCCAGGTAGAGCAGCTGAGATTAAAGTGCTTCTGGGACTGGGGTCATCCAATCAGGGCGGTGTGTATCAGTCCCCACCAGTCCTCAGGACACATTTTGGCAGGATGCCTCTCAACCACACTCAGCATTCTGCTCCTGGGTCCCGCACTCATTCCCAAGGCTCTGCAGAAAGAAAGCTGGCCCTGCAGAGAGCAGATCTCACTTGACTTTTTAAACTGTAGGGTATCAGAAGCACTTTTGATACCAAGGTATGTGTGTGAGATTCTGTCTGTACCCCAACAGGTCAGGAGTGGAGAAGGCAGATACAAATATTGAATAAATACACATTTTTTTTTTGCCTCCCAAGATTAAAAGAAGCCCATTTATCAGTCACTTCCCCTTACATAGGCACCAACCAAAATATTCTATATTCTATTTATTACTCAAGGCTTTTTCCATATTCTTAACCTTTCCATACCCCTTTGGCTATTTGATGAAATATATGGAGCCCTTCCAAGAATTATATATAAAGAATTGCATTGTACATAAAACCAGCACATTGTACCCCATAATTGCAT